>JAHKKF010536864.1:0-10714 GCA_019740295.1 Labeo calbasu | reverse complement strand
GACTTTTTAACCAAAGTATATTATAGACTTTTCATTAAGACCCTAAAGAATCATCAACTTTCATTAGGAAATTCAAGCAATAAATACCGTTTTGGCGCTCTTTAATGTGGCGTGATAGATCGCTGTAGCTTCTGTGTACTCGCCTGTACATAATCAAACGCATAGGAAAACATTCGTGACAGTTTCGTTTTTGTTCTGGATCCCCTGCCTGGTTATTTTCATTTAAAAAATACAATTTATATACTTTTTAATGCCAAATACTCATCTTGTCTTACTCTGCTTGGACTGTTTTTGTTCTCGTTCGTGACAGTTAGGGTATGTCAAAAAACTGTCATCTCATGTTCTCCCTCAACTTTGAAATCATCTTACATCGCTGTTTTACCTTTTTTGTCAAGGGTGTTTGATCATCTTTGCATGTTCACGTTGCAAAGACTGGAACGGAACTTCTGCAGCAATGTAGGATGATTTTGAAAGGATTTTTGAAGTTGAGGGAGAAAATACAATTGGAGTTCTTCGACATACCCTAACTGTCTTGAGTTCATTGAGAGAAAGGCAAGACGAGCATTTGAGATTAAGAAGTATTTAAATTGTATTTTTTTAAATGAAAATTACTGATCATTTCGCTAGTTAAGACCCTTCTTCCTCAGCTGGGATAGTTTACAGCCACATTTGGGATCGTTTGAAGCCGCATTTAAACTGCTTTTTGGAAGTTCAAAATCGGGGCACCATATCAGTCCATTATATGGAGGAAAAATGCAGAAATGTTTTCCTCAAAAAAACATAATTTCTTTACGAATGAAGAAAGAAAGACATGAACATCTTGGATGACAAGGGGGTGAGTACATTATATGTAAATCTTTGTTTTGAAAGTGCACTTCCCCTTTAAGTCCACCAAAGTTAATCTACTCTCCTGTCTGATTTGTTTGTTGAACAAAATGGCGGATTCTGTGTTATGACTGGTCAGATCAACTGTCAATCAAGCTGTTTGGGAAGGGTCAATTAGACAAACTTTACATACCACTAGCCTATTAGCCTGTCATCTTAGCATACTTGTTGCTGTTTTATCATACTCAGCGCATCCCAGCTTGCATACTTATGCACTATTATATGCCATGTTGTAGTATAAATAATGTAAGTAGCGTCTTTGTTCACACTGACAATTCCAAAAAGAATGTGCAGTTTAAATATCCAAACAACAACGTAATAGTCGGTGCTTAATTACTTAGTGGAGGGCTGTCTCTGATGGTGGATGAGATATATATATATATATATATATATATATATATGTATAAAATTCACACTCTAGACAGCAGAGGACATATTGCCTAGTTGTATAATCCATTTGGGACACAACTATAGAGGGTTTCACTATGAGTCATCAGTCGGCCACTGAATATAAACAATGCCACTGAACTAAACGGAAAATGGTCAATTATTGTCATGTTTTAGGCTGCACTAATCAGTCGGACCAGGAGAACAATTTTGAGTACTATACACTGCTAAAAGTTATAACAAATCAAGAAGAAGAGTGCATTTGAGGAACAAAAGGCAATTGTGGTTGGCCAAACTGAACTGAAGGAATTCCAGGGCAAGAATCTTAACAGCATTCATGTTTGTTCTTATCATTTTTGGTCAGGGAGGTGAAATATTAGGCTAATATCTGAATTAATACTACCCATTCTATCGTAACCATCTACCAACTTTGTCAAGTTTACTAAGTCCTTCTCTATCTGAGACCAGAGAACATTTGGAAGAACAACTTCCAAATGTTTTTTCAGTGGTTTATACAGCATAAATTAGCAGAACAACATATTTAGTAGTACATTAACCATACAATCCATGCTGTTGTTTACATCCATGTATCTCCAATATAGCAAAACCAAAGTGCAAACCCTCTACTGTGTACCAGTTAGCCTGCTAGCTTAGCTACCAAAGCTACAGAAATCATATTTTGATGGCCTACATAAAAAGTAGCTCTTTTTTAAGCTACGTTATAAATATTTTGAAAACAGCTGTACTATCATGCTAATAAAAAGATGCGGCTAAGTTAGAAAAACGGCTTTTCTTTTTTGCAAGTTACTTCCCTAAACTAATCAAATGTCATGATTGTCATGACACATCCATTTCATATGCTCATATTAACACTCAGGCAATGGCCTTTATTTCACCTTGCATCATATTCATAAGTTTTGCATCAGTGTGACAGCTGCGCTCTTAGCTAGCAGGAGCACTTACTAACAAACACAGTCATATACAGTCTTTTCCAATAGGGAAATTGGCCATACAGAGGCAGTTTTTGTGCAGTGCACTGATAAATTGTGCAGCGTTCAGAGAAGCCAGATGTTTTCTTATTCCCTTTTTGTTTGTCTATTCTGTGCTCCAGCCTACAAATATCTCTGCCTTTCTTTTCTGTTTGCCTTGTGATGCACTAAAAATGCTGAGCTGCTATTTAGAGTGAGGCATCTGACATTCTTTCAAGAAAGAAAACCCGAGGAGGGGGAGACGAAACCCTGCTCACTCTCAGGTTATACAAACATCACTGAAGGCTCATTCTTGCAGATATGCACGCACACATACACGCATACATACTCACAGCACCTTGTTCCACATGTAGCCACATGTGAGCGGCAGGCGTCCAATTCAGATCACTAGGCTTAGTCACGCAGATCGTTAATAAATCCTCGGTTCTCTTCAGGTATACACGTACACAAAAACGAACTGAACAGGCCTTCGTTTTTGTCAGTTGCAAGATATACATTAATTATTTCCATTGGCTTAGCAGGAACAGCAAATGTCAGCATATGCAGAGCACACCCATGTTTTTCACTATTTGCCTTCAATTTTTCACACGCCTTTGTAAACGCACTGACAGGTGGCTGTGTCTACATTATGCTAAAGCTAGTGAATCCTTATACGCACGTTGAGCTTGCGGTGGCAGAAACATTAATAGGAGAAAAGTGCATTTAAAATGGCTCTTGTGCAAGATATGTTAGTCATATCAAAAGTGAGTGGGTCACTGTCAATTGAGAGATGAAAACTGAGAATCTAAGCACTGCTGAGTCTGACCTAAATTTCTCCTCTAGAAATCAACTGAGGCAGAGAGCGTTTTGACTTTGACTCATTTGCGCGTTTCCGCTTTCATTTTGTTTGATGGGTTTTAGATTTAACCACTTAGATTTTTTCCAACACAACCTTTGTGCATTTAAAATGGCTTCACGGTCTTTCTGGAACGTAAAAGTAAATACATCGCACATTTCCCAAATAGTGTTTGTACGACACGTCATCAATCGGCCATGTTGGCGTACTGAATGTAAACAAAGCTACTGAACCAAATGGAACTCGCAAATTTTGCTAATTATTGCTGCTGAAAATTGTCAATTAGTGTCATGTTTTGGGCTGTACTAATCGGCTGGACCGGGAAAAATATTTGGAGTACTATAGACTGCCAAAAGTTTTAACAAACCAAAAAGAAGAGTGCAAAAGAGAAACAAAAGGTGTTTGTGGTTGGCCAAACTGAACCAGGATTTCCAGGGCAAGAATCTTGACAACATTCGTGTTTGTTCTTATAATTTCCAGTCAGGTAGCTAATATTAGGCTAATATCTTAATTAATACAGTTCGTACATACCTTTACCACCTATTAACTTTAGTTTGTCAAAATATTACACCTTTTCCTGCTTACCATGTCCTTCTCTATATGATTTAGCAGCTTCCACACCTTTTTTTCCCTTAGGTTTAGCAGAAATTTAGCAGAACAAGTATTCAGTAGTACATTAACCATGCAATCAGTGCTGTTGTTTACATCCGAGTATCTCCAATATGGCAGCACATTCGGGTAACTGACCAAACCGTGAGGTAAGTGCAAACCCTCTATTTAATCGCATCCAAACAGCATTTCTTAAAGGGATAGTTCACCCAAAAATGGCATTTTGCCTTAATTAGGATAAGACAGATCAGAACTGACAGAAAGTGAGGTGGGTGAGAGAGAGGGCGGGATCAGGAAAGGTCCTCAAGTTGGGAAGCCCGTAGCACAATGGCACTGTATGTCGTGCGCTACCCACAAGGCTTTTGGCGCCGACCAAAAATGAAAGTTCTGTTCTTAATTACTCACCCTCATATTGTTCCAAACCTGTAGGACCTTTGTTCGTCTTTGGAACACAAATAATAAATTTTTTGATCAAATCTGAGCGCTTTCAGACCCTCTGTAGACCGCAAGGTAGACAAGAGGGTAAGTAATTAATGATTTTGTGAACTATCACTTTAAGTCTCATCTAGGCTAGAAGCATTTATGTGAATAATTTGTGTTACGTGTTAAATGTGTTACCATAGTGATGTTAGCAATATGTTCTATTTCAAGTCTGCATGAAGAACTGAAGGTTAAGATTCATTATAAAAAACAAAAACAAACGGTGGAACTTCCTGAAATTAGCATTTATTTGAACAAGGATCTTTCCAAATTACAAGTCTTTCTTTTTCATTTCACAAAATATTTACAACAGAAAATCCCACCATTTTATCCCAAGTGTTCAGTTAGTTTCATAACGTTCATTGGTCAATGTTTCTCATAAGTAGATCTAAAAAAAAAAATAGAAAACAAAACCAAAAACTTCATTCCCTGTTTCAAAAGTCATTTTATAACTGCTAGCAGTTTTATTATTTTTCTACGAGTGCTCATAAACTCTTTTCCACATGCACTCAGTAACAAACAGGAAGCCAGAGGCTCCGTTGCTTGGAGCCGGAAACGGCATGAAACACAAGGAAGAACAATTACAGCATTGACAGTAAATGCAGAGGCATCAAGTGCACCATGACCCTCTGAACACAGGCCATTTCTTCTGTCTTCGGCTGACACGTTTGCGCTAGAGCCGCCCTTGAGTCAGATATAATGAGAGGCCACGGGTAAACGAAAGAATGCGAAACCAATGCATCCTGCGTTTAACATACAGGATGTAAAGGGGAGCGTTTCTGTGGCTTTGAAGGGCGTGAGAGAGACACAGCGCCGTCTGGATGGGGACCAGATTGAAGGTTGTGGGTTGAGGCGCGTTCTCGCTTACTTTGGAAGCCTGAGGAGACGACTGCGAACCAAGGTGAAGGCCGTTTCCATTAAAAAGCTGCATTCAGTAGGGAAGGTCAAGCGAACAATGGCGGCGATGACAACGCTGTGCTGTTCCAGTTTCCGGGCTGGTTAAAAAACGGTTAAAATTAACATGTGCTTGTGCTATCTGTGACGGATAAAAAGACCACAGACTCCAATTTGAACAAAATATGAAAGGCTGGGAAAACTATACAGAGTTTTTGAACATGGGTGTTCTAACAAATGACAACCATGTGAAGTTAATAAAACTTCGTGGGCTACAATTCTCTCAACAGTAAATCGCCTTAAGTTTCATTAAGAGCTGACTTAATGGTTTTACTGCTGACTTCCATCGTTTCGTCACCTGATGAGTCAACGGCAATTGCGGAAAATTTGGATCTTACGAAGAAAGTGCAACATTATTGATGAATCGACAAACGACAGCGTTCTCCGTCCTCTCTAGCAAACATTGAGTGTTATTTTTAGAAGAGCAACTTGCGTTCATGGTACATAATCACAACACCATTAGTGCCTAAATAATGTGCAAAGCTATGCTTGACTTTGTGATATTAACTTTCTTTTTCACTGCTCTCGGACTTCAGCAGTTCATCCAAGTTCGTTCTAAATGATTGATAAGGTCTGCGTACAAAAATGCCCCACATGCATCTCTTTAAGACATCTCTCAGTGCCCCATCTGGTGACTGGCAGCAGTCACTGGAACAGGGGTTAACTGGTCACGTAATGCTTGGTGGAAGACTGGCCGTAGAGGCTGTAGAAGTCAGTGTGCCTGTGTGACTGAGACGCGTCGATCCAGTCGCGCATGGACAGGCTCTGGAGAGACTGCGACATGGCCGGGGCCGAGGGCAGAGGGGCGTGGGAGTACTCCTGAGAGCTCACCGGCCAGGGGAAGGAGCTGGAGCGAGGGTAGGGTGGATGTCCGCGGTGGTTGGACACAGAGGGCACGCCTGAGCAGTAACAGTTATCAACCGTGCACATCAGGATCTTCCGCGCTCCGTACTGGGGCAGCTGGGAGGAGCTGCCGTTTGGGTAATGGGAGTGCGGGAATACCGAGGCCGAGTGCGCTAAGGGTTGAGAGCCAGAGGCTGAGCTGCTGCTTCCTACGTGCTGGGTGGAACCACACGGCCCCAGAGCTTGCTGAGAGGACTGACCTTCGCCTGGGGCAGAGCCCTGAGTGAGACTCAGGCACGGCTGCTTGGCAGCCGCAGGGCCTGATGAGGAGGAAGAGTCCATGAAGCTGGCGCCCGCTCGGCTGCTGCTGCCGCTGCCTTCGGGGAACGCCACCGAGTGCCTGCGCTTCTCGCACAGGTACGCCGGAATGCTCTGGAAAAAGTTCGCAGGAGCGCTGAACGGAGCTGGAAATGAAAGGGATGAAAAAACTGTTAATTATTTTAAAAGAAAGAGCAGCAGGATACAAGGTTTTATATTTATTTTCAGGCATACCTTCCAGCATCTTACAGAGGTTCTTTTCTCTTTTAGAGATTTCAGACAGAAAGAGTTTGGAGTTGAGGCTGCCCACTTTGTATGGTGACAATGTGCTGCCCACATACGACTGAGACCTGGAGTCCAAAATATTAACCATGCGCGTTAATGTTTATACTTAACACAATGACAGCACAGGAATGATGACTAATGAACCTTATGATAATGATTCATGTACGAAAACTCCGCAGTGACTCACCTGTCCATTAGTATTTTCACAGATTTTGTGTTCTAAAATGAAAGAAAAAACAGATATTATATATAATTTCAATAACAGTGTTCCAGCACATAACATACATGCATTGTTTCTTACACCCATTCTCACAGTCTCTATTTATAAAAGGTAAAGCATTAAAAAATTCTATTGAAATTGTACATTTTACTAGACAAGATGCAAATACTGTATATTATTTTAATACACAGTATTTGTGTATCATTAAATTATGAATAAGCTTTCCATTGGTGTATGGTTTGTTAGAATACGACACTATTCCTTTGAAAATGAGGGTGCAAAAAAATCTAAATATTGAGAAAATCGCCTTTAAAGTTGTCCAAATAAAGTTCTTAGCCATGCATATAACTAATCAAAAATTAAGTTTTGATATCCTAATGGAACACGGTCTTTACTTAATATCCTAATGATTTTGGCATAAAAGAAAAATGGATAATTTTGACCCATACAATGTATTGTTGGCTATTGCTAAAAATATACCTGTGCTACTTACAACTGGTTTTGTGGTCCAGGGTCACATATATTATTATATTATATTACATTCTAAAAAATGTAGGGAAATTGTCTGTGTATCAGCATTAGGATTTTATTTTAAGCTTTATAGTGGTAATGAAACATTGCAAATATAGATACAGACAGCAGCAGGCCCCACCCATCAGTGTTGTGTGTGGGTTTTTGCACAACAAAGTTTTTGTGTGGGTTTTGGCACTCTAAATAAAGCAAAACAATTCCAGAACTGATTTTTTGCAAGTCAACTGAATACAAGAAGCTAAATAATAAGCTAAAATAAGCTGTGAACACAAGCAATTCAAGGATAATATGATAAGCGACGCATGTGGAACAGGCATGTCTGCAGCAGCATGTTGGCAAGTGGTGGGGAGGGAAAATCGGTTCTGGATTGAATTTTTTTTTTTCTTTTTTGCTTCGGAATAGCAAAATATGAAAGCCTGTTTCTGCTACTGAAAAAAAAAAAAGGTAATTGCAAGTTTTTATTTTACAATTCTGACTTTTTTTTTTGCAATTGCGAGTTTAAATCTCTTACATATTTTTCTCAGAAAAATATTATACAAACTTGCAATTGTGACTTTTTTCTCAGAATTGCAAGATATAAACTCGCAGTTCTGACATTTTTCTCAGAGTTGCATGATATAAACGTACAATTGCAAGTTGTAAAGTCAGAACAGTGGGATATAAAATCTTGCAGATTCTAACGAGATAAAAACTTGCAATTCTACCTTTCTCACAAATGCGAGTTTGTATCTTGCAGATCTGACTTTTCTCTTGCAATTGCGAGTTATGAAGTCAAATTCTGAGAGAAAAAAACAGACTGATATGTTCTAAGAATTGTCAGTTTGTATCTCAGAATTCTGACTTAACTTGCAATCGTTATAAAGTTACAAGTGCGAGATATAAACTTGCAGAGAAAAAAAATCCTCGCAGTTGTGTTTATATCATGCAATACTGACTTTATATAACTCACATCTGCAAGTTTATATCACGCAATTATTTTGACTTCATTTCTCAGAATTACAAGTTCATATCTTGCACTTCTGACCTTATAACTCACAATTGGGAGTTTATATCACATTTCTGAGAAAAAAATTAGAAATGTGAGCTGTAAACTCGCAATTGTGAAGAAAAAAGTCAGAATTGTCACATGTAAATTTGCAACTACGAGAAAAAAAGTCGCAATTAACTTTTTGTATTTTTTTATTCAGTGGCGGAAATGGGCTTCCATAGCAAAAGGATAGAAAATAGAATATATATCTCTAAAATCACATTGTATATCTGTATTAAAACAAACAGACAAATCTGGCTTTGCATCCATAAATCTAAGCTACAAAACCAAACCTGAAAATAATCATATTCATACTTCATATTTCCTGGATTTGAGAGAGGTGAACTGTGTATCCAGCACATGAAAAATGGATGCCTATTGAAAATGGGGCCAAAAATAATCATTTTCTGGCATCTTTGTATACTATTACACTGTTATAGTTCGCAATAAATCTGAGCTCACTCATAACAGCCTGGCAGAAAAATACTCTTCATCTTCCTCACCATGACAAAAAGCAAAGGCACTTTAAAACACGGCTAAATGTCACCATTTATAACAAAAACAGGCTGTGTGGTATTGACAACAGCAATAAAAGTCCGGTCACCTTCATAAAACCGATGTCCTCTGCCTTATCGAAAACCATCTGGATGGAGCTGAGCAGTTTCTTCGCCTCTTGCTGTTTCTGGTGAAGCTGCAGGGCCTGCGCTGAGTTCTCCTGGCAGAACTTAGAATGGGCCTTATCCAGGACCTCCAGGGTCTTCCCCAGATCCTCCTCTAAGAGCTGCTGCATTTTCTGATACTGCAGCTGCACCTCCTCCTTCAGGTGCTGCACTTTGTCCTGAGGTTCCACAGATCGGCACAAAACCATAAATTATTATGCAGGTTAAGCAGAGACTGCATCTGATGTGGGCGATTAGGAAGAGCCACTGAGGAGCCGGATTTGTTATGGTACAAGAACTAGGCATAACCTTTATCTCAAACCTGTACGAATATACTAATGTGGTCATTAATCACAGTAATAGGAAGAGTGTCCTGTATTAATAAGCTTAAGTGTTTAGTTCCAAAGCTTGCAAAGCAAAGGATGCAGTTGTTCTCTGTTAATAATGTGATTTAGCTTGTCAATGTACAGTATGAACATTTCACACTTACTTCCATGAGACATTTGTCAGATTCTAATTTGTAGAGCTGCTCTTCAATGTCCTGAACACGGTCCTCGATTCGATCCTGCTGTTTGATCAGCATTTGCTGAAACACAAAAAGATATGATTAAAGAAAAACTGTTTTGATTTGCCTAAATATCTGGCCATGATGAGATGATCAGAATCAGCTGATGACCATGCTGTAATCCATTATAAATATATAAACAAATGGATTAAAAACAAACAAAGGAGTTAAATAATCATAAACCATTTCCACCACAATTAACCATTAGGCCTGTTGCGATTAATCACATCCAAAATAAAAGATTTGTTTACATAATATAGGTGTGCTATATATATATTGTGTGTGTGTATATATATATATATATATATATATATAAATATTTAGAAATAACATTTTTCTTAAATATATACATGGGTCAAAGACGAAAAAGGGTTTAAGCATAAAAACAAGTGTAATACTGCTTTAAATTGTTGTTTTTCAAAAAAAGGAAAAGTTTTCTGTTTGATTTAATTGCACTTTTGTTTTTGTTTTTCTGAGCAAAAAATAAATATCATACATTTTTCCCTAATTTACAGAAGACTCTTACTAAAATGTCAGTGTAACAATCTTATAGTTACAACAAAAAACAAATTGACACATTAAAAGACAAATTACTTTTACTCAAAATACTAAATTTTAAATCTGCCACTATTCTACGTTTTGCCCATTTGTCAGTAAGAACTTTTTACTCATTTGAAGGAAAAGTCCACTTTCAAAACTTGATTCACATATTATGTACTCACCCCCTTGTCATCCAAGATGTTCATGTCTTTCTTTCTTCAGTCGTAAAGAAATTATGTTTTTTGAGGAAAACATTTCAGCATTTTCTCCATATAATGGACTGGTATGGTGGCCTGATTTTGAACTTCCAAAAGGCAGTTTAAATGCGGCTTCAAACAATCGGTTATTTTCATTATAAAAATACAATTTAAATACTTTTTAATCTCAAACGCTCATCTTGCCCTACTCTCCCTGAACTGTGTATTCTGGTTCAAGACAGTTAGAGTATGTCAAAAAACTCCAATCGTATTTTCTCCCTTAACTTCAAATATCATTTCAAAATCATCCTACATCGCTGCAGAAGTACCGACCCAGTCTTTGCAAAGTGAACATGCAAAGATGATCAAACACCCTTGACAAAAAAGGTA
>JAHKKF010536863.1:25245-38475 GCA_019740295.1 Labeo calbasu | reverse complement strand
ATTTATTTATTTTTTAATCATTTTAAATCTATGATTTTTTTGTTGAGTTTTTTTTTATTTCCAGTTAGTATTTTTAGTGCTTCTTAATTTTAGTTTTTAATCTAATGTTTATGTTTTAATTCAGATTTATTTCAGTCAACAAAATGTTTGTAAAAGATTTATTTTAGTCAAGTTTTTGTCCATTTAAATGTAATTTTTGTTTTTCATCAGGCGATGATGTGACAGAGGAGGAAGATGACAGCGATGAAGACTCGGATGAAGAATCAGATGGGGATAATGATGAAGATTATGATGACTCTGAGACTGGAGTTCCTCTGGATGACAGTGTGTGTCCACCAAGTAAGATCAACAATCAGCTCCCCAGAAAGCAAATATCTTGTGTGCACCCTGTTGTTGACTTGTGCATTGTACATAATATATAACATACATTAAATTATGTAAAAAATTCTTTTATTAAGCAAGGACACATGAAACTGTTAAAAAGTGACAGTAAAAACAATGTTTTTAATGTTTCAAATAAATAAAATTAATCAAAGAATCCTGGAGAAAAAAAAAAACGTATCACTGTTTATTTAAAAAATTTCAACATTGATAACAATAAGAAATGTTTCTTAAGGACCATGTGATACTGAAAACTGAACTAAAGGCTGCTGAAAATTATGGTTATTTAATTTTTTTTTTTATTGATTTAATTATTTTTAATATTAATGCAATTTAATTTCAACTGTATTTTTAAACAAATAAATTCAGACTTTCAAAAACATTTAAAATACACTACCAGTCAAAAGTTTTTTATTTTTAATGATTTTATGTTTTTTTTTTACAGAAGTCTCTTCTTCTCACCAAGCCTGTATTTATTTGATCCAAAATACAGCAAAAGCAGTAATATTGTGAAATATTTTTACTATTTAAAATAACTGCTTTCTATTTGAATATATTTTAAAATGCGATTTATTTCTATGATCAAAGCTAAATTTTCAGCATCATTACTCCAGTCTTCAGTGTCACATGATCCTTCTGAAATCGTTCTAATATGCTGATTTGCTGATAATAAAACATTATTATTATTATTATTATCAATATTTAAAACAGGTGAGTACATTTTTTTTTATGATTTCATAGAAAGATACAAAAATCAGCATTTATCTGAAATAAAAAGCCTTTGTAACATTATACCCTGTACCATTTTGGGAAAAATATTATAGACAATATTTATTTTATTTAGCAAGAATGCTTTAAGTGATGATAAAGACATTTATAATGTTAAAAATATTTCTATTTCAGATAAATGCTGTTCTTCTGAGCCTTTTATTCATCAAAGAAACCTGAAAAAATGTTTTCAACATAATAATAATAATAATAAATGTTTTTGAGCAGCAAGATTTCTGAAGGATCATGTGACTGGAGTAATGAGGCTAAAAATTCAGCTTTGAAATCACAGGAATAAATTGCATTTTAAAATATATTCAAATAGAAAACAGTTGTTTTAAATAGTACAAATATTTAAAAATGTTAGTTTTTGCTGTACTTGG
Source organism: Labeo calbasu (assembly GCA_019740295.1). Lineage (NCBI taxonomy): Eukaryota > Metazoa > Chordata > Actinopteri > Cypriniformes > Cyprinidae > Labeo > Labeo calbasu. The sequence goes on along the minus strand of JAHKKF010536863.1, from coordinate 36,943 downwards.
GATCAAATAAATGCAGACTTAGTGAGCAGAAGAGACTTCTTTGAAAAACATTAAAATCTTACTGTTCAAAAACTTTTGGACTGTAGTGTATATGTGTAGAAATTATGTAATATATAATATATGTCCGGTGTGTGTTTCAGACTGTGATCCTGAGCTTTTTGAAAACACACTGAAGCTGCGTGAACATCGTCTGGATGTGGAAGAGCAGCTGCAAGAGGAGATAAAAAATGTTGACAGTTTAAAGAAGGAGTGTGACACACTGACCAAGAAAGTGAGTGAAATAGTTCTTTCTACTCCTTTCTTCTTTCTTTCTACGATTTATTTTTCAACAGTACAGTCTAAAGAGACAATACCTTTGCTTCTGTAGGAGAAGATTGTGCAGAACAATCGTAAAGCAGCAGAGGGCGATCTGGAGCTCATTAACCGAGAAAAGCAGCAGAAGCTGAATGAAGTGGATGTGGTGGTGCCGCTCAGACTGCATCAGGTGTGAACATAATTAGATGTACTCATTCACCATCTTAGCCTTTGCTAAAGTGTAATTTACATCCAATATCAAGTCTCTCTCTCTTTCTCACTGTCTGAACAGATTGAATATGTGAATAATGGTCTGTTGCCGGGTAAGCTTGACTCAGCATTGGTCCTGAACACAGCTGATCTCCAACGTCTGCAGAAGCGTATTGAAGAGCTGCAGCAGGAGAAGATCGAACAGCGAGAGCTCTATAAACACGCCAAGCAACAACACGTACAGCTCAGACATGACCTTAAAGACATGGAGACCAGAATAAAGGGTCAGAGACTATGTCAAATCACACACTTGCTGCTGTAAAATGTACCATAAACTCCTACTTATAATGTTTTTTTCACAAGCAAAGGGACGAGACAAAGATGTTACGTTTCCTTAAACTTGAGGAGTGAGTTTAAGTGAGTAAAGTGTTACATTAAATATATTTCTTTGTAGGGTCAGAAACACGATGCGAGCAGCTGATGCTCAAGAAGTTCGGAAAGCTGGTGGACCTTGAAGTTCTGCAGACTCTGTCAGGCAACAGGAGAGTAGAGGAAATGAGACAGGAGATCAGAGAACAAGACGCCAAGTACACAAAGGAGCTGAAACACTGGGAGGTACACAGACACACTAACTTTAGACTAACTTTAGGTTTAAAAACTTTTGAACAGTTTTACAGTTGAGGTCAAAAGTTTACATACACCTTGCAGAATCTGCAAAATGTTAATTATTTTACCAAAATAAGAGGGATCATACAAAATGCAAGTTACATTTTATTTAGTACTGAATAAGATATTTCTCATAAAAGACATTTACATGTAGTCCACAAGAAAAAATAATGAATTTATGAAAGTGACCCTTTTCAACAATGACTTTATGATTTTAAGATCCATCTTTTCACAATGAGGACAACTGAGGGACTCATATGCAACTATTACAGAGGGTTCAAACACTTACTGATGCTTCAGAAGGAAACACAATGCATTAAGAGATAGGGGATAGAAAACTTTTTGAATTTGAAGATCAGGGTAAATTGAACTATTTTGTCTTTTGGAAAACATGTAAGTATCTCCTGTAGCTTCTGAAGGGCAGTACTAAATAACAAATCCAATTTTTAGGCAAAATTAGAGAAATTCTTATCTTTATTCTGTTCAAAAGTTTTCACCTCCCGGCTCTTAATGCATCGTTTTTCCTTCTAGAGCATCAGTGAGTGTTTGAACCTTCTGTAATAGTTGCATATGAGTCCCTCAGTTGTCCTCAGTGTAAAAAGGTGGATCTCAAAATCATATAGTCATTGTTGGAAGGGGTTCAAATACACAAAAATGCTGAAAAAACAAAGAATTTGTGGGACCTGAAGGATTTTTTCTAAAGAACAGCAGCCAGTTTAACTGTTCAGGACAAACAAGTGACTCATGAACAACTATCACTTAACAAAATTTAAAAATACATCTGTAAAAGGATGTAAACTTTCGAATGGGGTCGTTTTTATAAATTCAACTATCATTTTCTCTTGTGGACTATATGTAAACGTCTTTTGTGAAATATGTGAAATATGATCTCTCTTATTTTGGTAAAATAATTAACATTTTACAGATCCTGCAAGGTACATATAAACTTTTGACCTCAACTGTATGTAATGAACCAATTTATATGTTAAATTTGCCAAATTTAGAGCAATTGTTCATATGTGTGTACCAGGCAAAAGTTATAGGAGCAAAAGAGGCACTGACAGAAATCACGAAAGAGAACACAGAGAGACTACGTAAAATGAACAGCTTGCTCAGCCAGAAAAAAGCACTGGATGAACAACTAAATGCCAGACAGCAGAAGACGGTATTCTGTTCTTAAATGATTCATATTTTATCACATATTTAAACTGTTGTTGATAAAGCCAAACATCTGACATGTGTTGGTTTACCCATCTTGAATCGCTGCAATATTTACTGCAGTTTACTCACAAATGAAGCACTAGCAGCTCTTGTTATTGTGATATGCAGGACACTCCTTAGACATTCAAAGCGTGTGTGTGTTTGTTTAAGGTGGGTCAGTTCCGAGGCCGTCTGGTTGAGAAACAAGAATTGCAGAGGCTGCAGCAGCTGGTAGCGGCTCAAGCACAGGACATCGAGACTCTCAGTGATGAGATCCGTGCTCTTTCACGCAAAGACGGCCATGTTCTCCCTCCACTCGAACCTGTCCTGCCTCCCATTCCCACCCTGCCCCACAGGCACACAACAAGCAATTCTGGTGTGCAAAAGAAATTCAACCTCAGCAGCAAAGCTGTGAAATAGATCCACACACACTTTTACCCTAAGTGCAAAATCAGCACGTTAGCACACAAACTATCAATCTGTTCCTGTAGACATGTACGACAAGCTAAATATGCAATGGTCTAACCGTAATAAATTCTTTCCTTCGTGATTTTAATGTGTAATGTGTCTTCTTCTACCCAGATTTACCATTTCAGAAAATGCTGTGTAACCTCAGAGAGGTTTTTTCATTATTTTATCATGTTAATCAGGCAAGTTTCAAATCTACAATATAAAAAAACACTACTCAGCCATATCAGAGAAGTATAAAAAGAAAGATTATCTGTACATGAGCAGTTAATACAGGGTTCACCAAACTTGTTCCTGGAGGGCCGGTGTCCTGCAGAGTTTACCACCAGCTTTCCTCAACACACCTGCCTGGAAGTTTCAAGTATACCTAGTAAGACCTTAATTAGCTGGTTCAGAGGTGTGTTTGATTAGGGTTGGAGTTAAATTCTGCAGTCCCTCCAGGACTGGATCTGGTGACCCCTGAGTTCATATGTGACACCATTATGCTATAAGGTGTTTTCAAGACGCATCATCAGTTGGCCATATTGGCCAACAATGCAACTGAATCGAACTAAACTCACATGTTTTGCTGCTTATTGCTGCTGAAAATGGTCAATTATTGTCATGTTTTGGGCTGTACTAATCGGTCGGACCGGGAAAAACATTTGAAGTACTACAGACTGCCAAAAGTTATGACAAATCAGGGAGTCTGAGGAACAAAAGGCATTTGTTGTTGGCCAAAATGAACCAGGATTTCCAGGGCAAGAATCTTTACAACATTGTGTTTGTTCTTATTTCCAATCAGGTAGGTGAAATATTAGGCTAATATCTTAATTAATACTGCTCGTACATATCTTTACCACCTATTAACTTTAGATTGTCAAAATATTGCACCCTTTCCTTCTTACTAAGTCACTCTCTGTATGATTTAGCAGCTTCCACATGCTTTTTAGTGGTTTAGACAGCATAAATTAGCAGAACAACGTATTCAGTAGCACATTAACCGTGCAATCCATTGTTTGTTTTCTTTCTGCATAAAAAGTATTTTTGTAGCTTACGTAACATGGACTATTTTAACGTCTTTACTACCTTTCTTGGCCTTAAATGTGGTAGTTACTTTGCTGTCGCAGGGTCAGAAAGTGCTCGGATTTCATCTAAAATATCTTAATATGTGTTCTGAAGATGAACAAAGTTCTTACGGGTTTAGAACGACATGAGTGTGAGTAATTAATGACAGAATTTTCATTTTTGCGTGAACTAACCCTTTAAACACTTTTTGTGAAATCATATGAACTTATAGCTCTTTTTATGAAATCATATTAACTTATAGCTCCACACACCTATTTAAGTAAACTTAGTAAAAAAGTGAAAGGTGAAAAGTGAATTTTTTTGTATTACTTTAACATTAAGAATAATATTAAAATAAATATTTACATAATCTAAATTCTAAAAATATAAACAGATTTGTCTACAGACTGTCATTTCCAAATATACCTTCTCCTGTTTCTACTATCACTGAATAAACACATAAATTAAAGTAAACGAGGAAAGCTACCAAATGTAGCCCAGTAAACGTATTCACAGAAACTGTGTCACGTCCTTTGTGTGACATTCTTGCATTGTGAGCTGCTGCAGGAGTGCGAGGCATGCGCGGACATCAACGTTTGACGTGTGACGTCACGGGTATTGCGGCGCTCTCAGATTGAGAATGAAAAGGAGGTGATACAGGAGGAGAGGATGATGTATAGGATGGGCAAACTATGTCCACTAAAATGAACTGAGAATTAAGGTTGAATGGTTTGGGAGATTCGACGCCTGCTGTTGAAGACATCTGTAACAATCCCGGTAGTAAAACAATCCGACAATCTAGGTTCTCGGCTTTTTAGAGACAAAAGCAAAATTGAAGTCTGTGCTTAATAGTTGTCGTGACTAACGCCGTTCATTTGAAGAAATTAGTTATTCTGTGAGACGCGTATCATCTGGACGACGTTTAAATGATTTCCACACTGACTGGAGTTACCTTACTTGTAAGTAAGCACATTCGTTTATATAAATTAGACACACAGTCATGACATTATCTTGTTTGATAATTGATACTGGTAGCTACAAGGTGAGCTATAATGAAATACAGATGTTCATTTTTAATGACTTAAAATCAGTTTGTTTACGTAAGGTGTAGGTACCGCAGAAGATGGGGAGGAACGTCATGACGACACATACGTAGGCACGCCCATTACAAAAACAAACCACGTGATATCATGTTTTACAATTTATGTACGATATTTACGATAACACGATGAATGTACGTGAGGGATGTTCTATATGATTAAGATGATTCATGAGTTTCATTCTACAGGGATTGTGGTATTTGTCTGCACAGCATGTTATATCAAATAGTATTTTTGTCATTTAAAATGTGTATATATAGTAAGCAGTATGATATTATAAAGGCAAAGTGTTATTAAATAACTGACTTTTATATTGTCATTCTACTAAAAGGCAAAGGAAATTATTATTAATACACTATTTTACTTAGAATATTTACATTATAGACTGTATCTTTTTCTGTGCACTGTTAGATAATGTATAAACATTAAAGGGACCTCCTTGCTGCACCTGGTGGTTTAACTATCAAGAACTATGAAAATCGATTTCTCAACAATAAACCTTGATAACTGCAACAATTACAAACTGGTTTGTACATTTGTGACCCTGAACCACAAAACCAGTCATAAGTAGCATGGGTATATTTGTATTTGTAAAATACATTGTATGGGTCAAAATGATTGATTTTTCTTTTATGACAAAAAATCATTAGGATATTAAGTAAAGATCATGTTCCATGAAGATATTTGTAAATTTCCTACCGTCAATATATCAAAACTTATTTTTTGATTAGTAATATGCATTGCTAAGAACTTTTGAAAAATTTTAAAGTTGATTTTCACAGTATTTTGATTTTTTTTTGCACCCTCAGATTTTCAAATAGTTGTATCCCGGGCCAAATATTGTCCTATCATAACAAACCATACATCAGCTTTCAGATGATGTGTAAATCTCAATTTCAAAAAACTGACCCTCATGACTATTTTTCTGGTCCAGGGTCACATTTGTGGTTGTTGATGAAATAATTAATCCGCAAGATCCTTAGATCACTAATACTGAATCAGGCCTGAAACAGGATATACTTTTGATTTATGTGTTGTTTACAGAGGGACAAATCTGGACATGTTCTAGAATCTCACTGAGAAGCTGTCAAGCTGGACAAGTCCAGTTCTGAGTGCTCGAGAACAGACCCTACAGAACCCATACACCTTGGACCCATCCCAGAAGAGCAGTATGTAGGCGAAGGAATTGAGGAACCAGTGCCTCTAGCGCTACACGCCCGCTACAGGGACGCAGAAACAATCACAGGTTAGAACGTGTGTGATTGTGTGTCATTTCGTTACAAGATGCACAAGATGTACTGATGCTGATTTTCACATTTCTGTTTCTGTTGTAGATGTTTGTAACAGCACAGAGCTCCCTGAGGTGGAGATTATCAGTCTGTTGGAGGAGCAGTTGCCGGTCTACAAGCTGAGGGCAGACTGTGTGTACGGCTATGAGCACGACGACTGGATCCACACGCCTCTCATCTCGCCCGACACACGCATAGACCTCACCTCTGAGCAGATTGAGGAGACCCTCAACTACTTTTGTGAGTGAAAGAGGCTTGTTTTTATTAGAAAGGATTTTATTACTGACAGGGGTTCTGCAGGTCTTAAAAAGGTCTTAAAAAGTCTTAATTTGGCCTTCCCTCAAATTAAGGCCTTAAAAAGGTCTTAAATCAGAGTAGAAAGTCTTAAAGGGACAGTTCACCCAAAACACAAATTAAGATATTTTTGATGAAATCCAAGAGCTTTCTGACCCTGCATAGACATCAATGCAACTACCACATTAAAGGCCCAGTAAGGTATCTCTCGTTGAACTTATTATCCTTATTATCTTTTGGGGCCTTGAACACGTCAGTTGCGTTGCTGTCCATGCAGGGTCAGAAAGCTCTTAAATTTCATCAAAAATATCTTAATTTGTGTTCTAAAGATGAGCGAAGGTCTTACAGATTTGGAACAACATGAGGGTAAGTAGTCAATGACAGAATTTTCATTTTTGGGTGAACTATCCTTTCAAATTCATAAATATTGCATGCAGCGCGAAAATATCTTACTCAGTATTTTTGTTTTGTTTTTCAATGCAAATATCTGAACATCCTTAAATCAAAACACATTTACTTGAGATCCAAATTGGAACAAAATTGAGATTATGTTTAAAACAAGAACAAACATCTGTGAGTGGGGTATGAAAACTTTTCCCTTTAAATTAAATAGTGTTTTTTAAGACCATTGGCAGTTTTTTTTAAACTCATTTTGACCAATTTCTCAGAAAACAAGATTTCTTATGTCTTTTTGGTATCTTGATTTATAAATCTTTCCACATTTGCACATACGTTTGAGCTTAATTAGTTGTAATTTTTGATCTTACAGTTCTTGATCTTGTGCATTTTTTTCATTGTGCTAGTTTAAGAAGCATTAATTAAAATTGAAAATATATTTTTTAAAAATTGTTAAGAAATCTGGTTATAAGTTATAATTCTGTGGGACAGTTGGCAAAAAAAAAACATTGCTTTTAAAACTGGGTTCTTCTACCTTTTATCTGGTGGAGTGAGTTGTGTTATTTGAGTTATGATAATAAAACCTTTTTTTCTTGTTGTATGATATTGCTGATTTTTCAGTTTTCAAAGGACCTAGATGTAACAGAATATGTGGCGAAGATAAATCAAGGTCATTGTGAAAAGTGAACTGTGTTGTCACTGACGTAGTTCAGCCAGTAGATGGTGCTGGTTTCTTCTGTTTCCTCTGTTCTCTTGCACTGGTTACAGAGTTTAAAATATAGTGGTCTGATGTAAGCCCATGTTTTATGCTTAGCCCATTATGTTATGTAAGCAATATACGTCACCGTTAGAGATTTTAATTACTGTTATACAGGCCTCTGTGAATTTGTTGTTGTTTTCTCAGATGCCTAAACGGGCATTTGCCATTAATGTGACCTGTGAACTGTATTGTAAGTTAAAACATATAAATGCTAGAACAGTGCCACAGATTAATGTAGAATTCTGCATAGTAAAAGATTACCTTCTGTTCAACGTTTGGGGTCAGTAATGTTTTTTTTTAAAGAAGTCTCTAAGGCTCACTAAGGCTGCATTTTTCATCTAAAACACAGGAAAAAAACTGTAATATTGTCAAATATTATTAGCATTTAAAATAACTGTCTTCTATTTTAATATATTTTAAAATGTAATTTGTTCCTGTGATGCAAAGCTACATTTTCAGCAGCTATTACTAAAGTCTGTAGCATCACATGACCCTTTAGAAATTATACTAATATGCTGATTTGCTGCTGAAGAAACATTTGATTTTATTTTCAGTGCTGAAAACTTTTGTTCTGCTTTAAATTTATGTGGAAACCAAGATACATTTTTTCTTTCCTTATAGAGAAATAAAGAAAAGACTTTTCTATTCCTAAGTCTTTACTGTCACTTTTAATGAATTTAATGCATCCTTAAAGTTAATTAGTGAAAAAAAAATAGTGTTTATTTAAAAAAATTTACTGACCTTGTTGAACAGTAGCATAAATAGTTTTTTTCCCTATTTGTTTTCTTTTATTTATTTGCACTGAACTTGTAAACAGTGACACTTTTTCATTAGCAATTCTGAGAATTTGTGTAATTAACCTTTCTGCAGCCTTCATTTTTTTTTTTTTTTTTTTTTTAAAGTGGTTCTGTTTACATAACTCTTATAGATTTCTGCTCCAGGGTATCAGACATATTGGAGAGTCTGACGCACATGCATCAGTGTAAAAAGGACTTTAATGCACGATTCTAAAGTTTCTCTGATTGGCTGCTGCATGTGCCAGTGTGGAAGAGCAATAATAAGTTGACCCACTTTTTAATTTAACTGTTAAAAGTTGGATATTCATTTGGATATTTGTGTACAAGCTCTTGACTCAAGTCCATCTGAATAGCTCCCACTGAGTCATGTTTACTGTCTGAATCATGCCTTATATCAGCTTTCTGTGCAGACAGAATATTAATACATACTGACAGAAATCAGCTGTGCCATAATCAGCTTAGCCATGACTGATAATGTAATAATTGGTTCATTTTCTTTTTCTGACTCTGCAGCAGTATTATATTTCAGTTGCTGGATGGTTAAGGAATTATTCCAGTCCAATGGAAAATGACATTTAATTAATCCTAATACTTAGGTGGTTTCTGCTATTCAGTACCTATTGATTTTTTTTAAGCAAGTACGTCAACCAGTAAGGGATTGACAGTTAGGTTATTTGATTATTTGTCATTTTTAAGTTTAATATTTAGATTTGTGTGTGTGTGTGTGTGTGTGTTCAATTTTTAAATTGTCTTTTGAAATATAGATATTATCATACTGAAAACACTATAGCCTTTCTATACTTACTATAAAACACTATAATTACAACAATATATGTGACCCTGGACCACAAAACCAGTCAATTTTTTTAAAATTGAGATTTCTACATCATCTGAAAGCTGAATAAATAAGCTTTCCATTGATGTAGGGACAATATTTGGCCGAGATACAACCATTGGGAAATCTGGAATCGGAGGATGCAAAAAAAAAAAAAATCTAAATATTGAGAAAATCGCCTTTAAAGTTGTCCAAATAAAGTTCTTAGCATTGCATTTTAGTAATCAAAAATGAAGTTTTGATATATTTACGGTAAGACATTACTTAATATCTTAATGATTTTTTTGAAAAAAAAAGTTTTTGAAAAAAGTCACAGAACAAGGAATGCATTTATCTGATACTGTGAAATATTACTAACCTTTAAACTAATTTTTCTATTGTAATATATTTTCCAATTTTGTTCCATTTCCAGTCTTTAGTGTCACATGATCCTTCGGAATCATAATGTGCTGATTTGGTGCTTAAGAAAACTGTCTTATTATTGTTAATGTTAAAAAACATTTGTGCTGCCTAATATTTGTATGTGAACCTGGATACATTTTTTTCCTTCAGAATTCTATGATAAATAGAAAGTTTAAAAGAGCAGCATTTATTTGAAATACAAATCTTTAGTAACACTATAAACTTCTTTATTGTCATTTTAAATCGAATTAATGCATCCTTGCTCAATAAATGTATACATTTTCTTTATAAATAAAGCTAAAGTAAGAAATTATTGTTACTAAATACATTTCCAAAATAACCTGACTTAATTGACTTAACTGTCATAATGTGACAAGAACAAACAAATATGATTTCCATCTTTACAAATAATATTTTATTAAATAATCTTATGATAATCATGGATAATATTGCATAGTCATATGTGACTATGGACCACAAAACCAGTTATAAGGGTCAATTTTTTTCATCTAAAAGCTGAATAAAAAAGCCTTCCACTGATGTATGGTTTGTTAGGATAGGACAATATTTGGCCCGAGATACACCTATTTAAAAAATCTTGAATCTGAGGGTGCAAAAAATCTAAATATTGAGAAAATCACCTTTAAGTTGTCCAAATGAAGTTCTTAGCAATGCATAATTACTAATCAAAAGTTAAGTTTTGATATATTTACGGATGTAAATTTACAAAATATCTTTATGGAACATGATCTTTATACCATATGCTATACCCATAAGAAAAATCAATCATTTTGACCCATACAGTGTATTTTTGGCTATTGCTACAAATATATCTGTGCTACTTAAGACTGGTTTTGTGGTCCAAGGTCACATATGAGAGATATGAAAATACACTGAGTAGTATGAATGACCCACTAGTTCACACTTTAGATTATACATAGCCTGTGTGTAACCTTTACATTTGTCCTTGTGATATCAACATTATCATCATGTCCCGCATCCCCCCACCATCACAACCTCTCTCTCTTTTTCTCTCTCATTCAGTCTCATTTCCTCCCTCCCACGGCCTCTCTCTCTCATCATAGTGTTAAATATAGTCACTCTACTGTTGTTGCTGTAACTGACCACACTCTCGGCATCACTCAGTATCGTTACGGGAGGAAGGAAGTGTAGCGTTCACGTTTGCTTTGGTTTGCTCTGGTCCTCTCCTCTCATCTGACTGAAGAGGGAGTGAAAGGATGCACAAGATCATGGGAGCAGAAGACTTTGAGCTGGAGTGGTGCTATGAGCAGTATGCCGATGGTAAAGTCGTGTGTCTTTGTGTTTTTAATGCACTGTTAGAGTACTTTCTGCTTTGATTTCGCACTGTCAGGGGTGTTTTTGAATGCATGTTGTAGGCTAGGTATATCTGAAAATGTTTGGATGAGATTCAGAGGTGCTTTAAAGCTAATCACATTCTACTTTATACTTTCTTTGTCCTTTCTGAGTGTAGCCCGAGGCCTTTGGATGTCTTTATATGCATGTGTGTGTATGAGAGAGGACAGCATGGTTGCTTATTGTTTGCTCTGTCCAGAGTCATTTCCTTTTCTGACAGTGTGTCCTCGTAAAACTTTTCTTTCTCGTTCTCGTTGGGAGCATTTAATATTTTTACAGTCAATGCCCAAGGCTGAGCTCTGATTTTAGATTTACAGACCTCATTAAAGCAGTTTAGAAACTCAGCTGCATTAATAAGACATGATTTAAGCAGGGATAAAGTTAATTTTTTGTCTTTTGAAGACTTTATTGTATATTCCTCCTGCTCACAAACTACGTTGAATTTAGTATCAAATGTTTCAGTAAAAAGATGCCGGAAAATGTTTTTGTTTCATCTCTTATTACTTTTTGTTGTTGTGCATACTTGTGTGCGTGTTTCTATGTGACTGTATGAGTGTGTGATATAA
>JAHKKF010536863.1:0-20699 GCA_019740295.1 Labeo calbasu | reverse complement strand
ATTCAAATAGTGAACAGTTTTTTTTAAATTTCAGTCAGTATTACTGTTTTTACTAAATTTCTATTTATTTAGTGCAGTCTTCAGGATCTTGTCATTGCCAAAGTTAGCAGTGTACTTGAAGCTACATGAATAAAAACAGAATTCTATTCTTTTTACATGTCTTCTTCAAGCCAACTTAATTAGTGAATTTCTGTTGTGTTATCTAATGACATTTCTGTTCTTTTGTTCTGCTAGAGATGTACCTGCCTGTCAATACCAAATTAATCAAAAATATCATAGTACAAAATAGAATTTCCATGATTCTAAGATATTTTACAGATATTTTATACATTTAAAGGGGGCTTTAAAAAGTCTGAGTGAAGAACAAGCCCAAAATAGAAAAAAATATGGCAAATTTAATATTTCAGAAACTTGACAAAAATCTGACAAAACCTGCCCACATTTGTAAAAACTGTGTAAAATATGATTAAAGTGTTTAAATTGTAAAAACGCTGAACGTTTCAACAAGCTGTATTAATAGAAATGTCCCCTGTAGATAGTAAACGTGTGTGTATGCGTGCATGTGTGTTTAGGACTCCCTGGCTGCTGAAATTGAGGGAAGCATGAGGAAGGAATTGAGTCTGGATAATCCTGACAATGAAGAACAGAGGTTTGAAATTTTTCTTCCTGTCCTTTCCGTCACAGCACATTTTCTTTTATTGTTATAATTTGAGTTTAGTTCAATATCTTGATTTATCTTTGCATTCAGTAACAAAATGTGCTTGTGTCTCATAGGGTACGTCATAAGCGTGTGTTTGAGACCGTGAAGAACATCAACCAGTCTGTCAGACAGCGACCTGCTAATTCTGCTACCAACATCCCTGGGTCCAATCAGACGCTCTCCTCCCTTACCTCCGCCCTCTCTGAGAGCAGTAGCATCAGTGCAGCGCCTGATAACCGTACACAGAGCATGCTCCAGGAGACCGGCTCCTCAGATGCTGCGTGAGTCTATTATGAGGTTGTGTTTACAGGAGCTGTAATGTAATAACTTTAAATTGACCTTCAGTTGAGTCATAATGTAGTTGCTGCTTTTCTGGAGAAACAATATATGTGTGTTAAATGTTCATGGGACTAAAAGGCCACTGGTTCTAGCACACTTGAATGATAAATGTGTGGGTCATTCTCAGGAATCAATGGCATTTGTACTAGAAAATTTCAGGGAAATGTATATATTTTTAATTATTATTTTATTTTAAATCATATTTTTCTACCCACACTTATTTCAGCTCGATTACAGTTTATGTTCTAGCACTGTCATTCAGATGTGATAAATCACACATTATGATTGATCAAAAAATGTCTCTTTCAAAAATATCAACTGTAACTTTACAAATGTTTTGAGATTTAATGTTACAAGGTTGAAAATCAATTTGGTCTTTTGAATAGCTGTTCACAATGTCAGTTTGTGATAAAATATTTTTATTTATTCTTGGAATTTTTACTTTATTTTTATAATTTAAACTTTATTCTCAAAATATTTCAACTGTATTCTTGAAATTTTAAAAATAAAAATAACACTTTTATAATTTAGTGATTATTGGGGACTTGCAAATTGATGGACATTCCTAATGAAAAATCATACATTTAAGAATAAAATAATTGTATTTTTGCATTAGGCAATAAACAAAGTCAAAGCTATCAAATAATGTGACTAATTTAAGTGTCCTCTTAAATTAAACTAATTAAACAAATGCCCTGAGAATAAGTCTTGTTTTCACTTATGTGACTTTCCTTGTTTTCTGACTGCAGTGTGGATGCCCCTGAGAAACGATCTGGCTCCGAGGAGCTCAAACTCGCTCTGCGGCGACTGTCTCTGCGACGGCAGAACTGTCTGAGCGAGCGTCTCTTCTTTGAGGGGGAGCGGGAGAGGCGTAATCGAGAGCCGGTCGACAGTGGAGATTACTCAAACAGGATGGTACACAGCGAGAGCATCATGTCCCTGGGCGCTTGGGCCAGCCGGCCCTATCTTCCCGACAAGCTCCAGATTGTCAAACCACTGGAAGGTGACCGAAATACCCAAAATGTCTATCCTAAGACATTCCTGCGTTACCGTTCCAGGCCACGTCCACCCACTATGATGCTTTTCAATTCACTGTGGGGGCTAATGCATCCCCGCAAACACTCATACTTCAGAGAGTCCCGCTCCTGGATACATTTACACTAGCGATCAGATTATGACAAATTTTGGAAAATGGATATATGTAAGGAATATTTCACAAAAAAGTCAAAATTCTCTTATCTAGCATTTTTAATTTCAAACAAATGCTAATTTTGAAGGAAACATTCCATCTTCTGTATCACTTGGCTGATGCAAATGATTTTGCTTATGCTGTTACTGTTATGCATATTCATTAATACTAATATGGGGGAAAAAAGCTGTGTTTTATCTATGGAGAAACAAATATGTGAGTTGTGAAAGTGTTTGATCAGTCATATAAATTCTAGTGTTGTGATGTAATATAGTGTAGTCCTTAAGCTGCATGAAGTAGTGATTATAAAGTTAGTTGTTAAAGTTCTTGGAGGAAGAAGTTCTGTTTTGTATATTAATACTGCCACCCAATGGACGAAAATTTAAAAATGGACATTTTCGCTGTTGTTTGTCTTACTCTTCATCCATATTTCTGTTTCTGTATTTCTTTACTTTACTTTCTTATATTTTTTTCACCTTTCATTTTGTTTAAATTCTGTGTTCTGCACTTTCATTCAGTATATCTTCAATAAAGTCACTTCATCTTATTCCTTTTTCTCCATTCTTTCTTTCATTCATTTTTTGTTTTTCATTATCACATCATTGCACCATTGTGTGTGTTTTCACGCTGACCTGTGTAAATTAGGTTATATATTCACAGAGTTCTCCTTCTCAGCATCCCTTTTGTCTTTTCCTTTTCCTAGGCTCGGCTACCCTTCAGCACTGGCAGCAGTTGGCTCAGCCTAATCTGGGTGGTATCCTGGATGCTCGACCTGGCGTAGTCCCGAAAGGCTTCCGTCCTTTGGAGCTGGACCTGGAGGAAGTATATCACTATGCCGACTATGAGGAAGATGAGCCTGGAGAGCAGTACTTCCAGAACCTTCCCACCACAACCACATCCAGTTCCAGTGTCCCTCCTACCCATAGCCTCGCCCCCTCAGCCTCCCCGTCACCATGCCTCAGCACTGGTCACGCTTCCATTGAGTTCTCAAGTAAGTCGATCTGTTTTGTGTTCTACAGTCAAAAGTTTGAAAATGTGATGCAAAGATTGATATTATAATAATATGTTGTTAAGAGAACTTTTTCTTGTATGTATAATATGAACATACATTGTGTAAATATATATACAATGCAAAATGTTTCTTATTTAATATAAAATAAGAGGGATCAAACAAAATGCATGTTATTTTTTTGAGTAAGATATTTCACATATGACGTTTACATATAGTCCACAAGAGAAAATAACAGTTGAATTTATAAAAATGAGCCTGTTCAAAAGTTTACATACACTTGATTCTTAATACTGTTGTTACTTGAATGACCCACAGCTGTGTGTTTTTTTTTTTTAGTGATATTTGTTCACGAGTCCTTTGTTTGTCCTGAACCCTTTCCAAAAATGACTATATGATTTTGAGATCCATCTTTTCACATTGAGGACAACTGAGAGACTCATTTACAACTATTACAGAAGGTTCAAACATTCACTGATGCTCCAGAACACAATGCATGGGGTGAAAACTTTTGGAATTTGAAGATCAGGGTAAATTTAACTTATTTTGTCTTCTGGGAAACAAGTATCTTCTGTAGCTTCTGAAGGGCAAAAAAATGTACACAAGAAAAATGTACACATCTTCATTCTGTTCAAAAGTTTACACCCCCTGGCTCTTTGTGTTTCCTTCTGAAGCATCAGTGAGTGTTTAAACCTTCTGTAATAGTTGCATAGGAGTCCCTCGGTTGTCCTCAGTGATCTCAAAATCATACAGTCATTGTTGGAAAGGGTTCAAATACACAAATGCTGAAAAACCAAAGAATTTGTGTGACCTAAAGGATTTTTCTGAACAAATGCTTTTCTTAAATTATCTTTTGTGGGTAATTTCGGTAACACTTTACAATAAGGTTCATTAGTTAACATTAGTTAACTACATTAGTTAACATGAACTATGAATGAACAAATCTGTAGCATTTGTTAATGTTAGCTAATGTTATTTTCAGCATTTACTACTGCATTATTAAAATCACACTTTACAAGTGTTTGTTAACATTAGTTAATGTACTGTGAGCTAGCATAAACAATGAATGACTATAGTTTTATTAACTAACATTAACTAAGATTAATAAATAATATTTAATAATAAATGTATTGTTCATTTGTTCATTGTTCGTAATGTTAACAAATGACAATTTATATTAAAGTGTTACCGTAATTTCTCAGCCACATTTGACGTGCGATAAATATGTGATTAGATTAAAAATGTAACCATGTATTTGGTAAATATTCATAGACAAAATCAATTAAACTACATATTTGCTGTGACTAGTTCTTATATGAAATAATGTGACCTTAGTAACTAAAACAAATATAATTTTTTTTTTAATTGTATATTTGCCCGTTGTCCTGGACTAAGAAATTTATAATTTCAAATTTACAAATTTCTGAAATCAATATTTAAAATCCATGTAATTAGCAATTAGCCAATATTTTTTTTTGTATTTTATTTTATTTCATACACTTTTCATAAATTTAGTAAATTATTAATTTCAGTGAAAATAAATTAAGCTCTATATTTGTTTTGACTTCTCTCAGCTTTCGTGTCTTTTCCAGTGTATTTCCCGGGCAAATGCATGGCTCATACAAGTTCAACCTACACCTTCACCACCTGCAAAATCCTCCATCCGTCTGATGAGCTCACAAGGGTGACACCCAGGTAATGCACTGTCCTCTAACTGAGACAATAAACGATTAGCCAATAAGCATATAATTTTTTTCCTTTTCTGTCCAGTTTAAACCCCGTCCCCACCTCTTCCTGCGTGATGTCAAGCAGTCTGCGCTCAACACCAGCCGCCACGCCGTGTACTCCTCGTCGAATGAGTCTGTCCCAGTCTCAGTCCTTCACCAACCTGCGGGACTCCACCAAAACCTTCAGCACATCTTTGGGCCTGGTGCGCCTCCTGCAGGAGAGGGGCATCTCGGCTGCCGTGTACCAACCTCAAACCTGGGACAGAGGAAGCGGAGGAGTCCTCTTCTCCACCTCAGTTCTTCCTCCTCCACCTCCCGACCCGAATCGTCCCACCACCCCACCCAATTCCCCCACCCGTCACACTCCCAGCCCAGGTTCGGCGGTTTCTGATGCAGACATCTCCACGCCTTTCTCTTTCAAGAGCCCGTCCTATGAAAACTTTTTGGCTTCCAAGCCAGCAAGGTCTATTTTGAAAGAGGTGGCAGGGGTGTCTGGGGCTCAGGCTAAAGACTGTGAGAGCCAAACCGATGTCAGCATGTATAATCTCAACTTGGTTGATAAGCTGAAAAGATTGGGGTTGGCAAGCCCTGGGGCTTCTGGGGCAACAGGGGGAGGGATTCCAAGGCCAAGCCCTCTTATAGGTCCTCTGGGTGGACTTCGGAGGGCAGGGTCGCCCTTCAGTCCACTAAACGAAGGCATGAGGAGGAATCGGAGTTATCCTGCTATGGTTGGGGCCAGTATGGCAATGAAGGGGCCCGGCCCTCAAGGGGATGAAATGCTACTGGCTCCTAAAATACACAAGCAAACAAGTCTCAAATAATGAGTTATGCATAGTAATGAATCACACAATCAGTGGATTGTACCTCACTTACTTGCTAACACAGAATTCAAGTCATACCTTGTAATATACACTAAAACACACTCTCACTTAAAGAAATAATTCACCAAAAGAAAAAGAAAAATCTGGCATTTACTAACCCTTATGTCATTTTAAACCTTTATGCCTTTACAGAAGACAGTATTTTGAAGAATAATTCAGAATGATTGGACGCTATTGACTTTAATTGTATGGCCAAAACAAACAATCAAAAATACAAAAAAAAATACAATGGAAATCAATGGGAACTGAAACAAATAAGGAAAAGAGTAAATGATAATAAATTTTCATTTTTATCCTTATAGGAACACATATACATATGCAGATGGAAGTTTAAAGTGTTATTTTAATTCATGATGATCTGTCTGTTTTTTCCTCACTAGAACTCCCCAATTTGCCCTGTACAATCTAATTTGATATGTATCCTGTACGGATGGTGCTGATTGTATGTAACCTTTGACCTCACTTTGACTTCCCAGTGCACATGCAGGAAGGAATAATCATCAAAAACCAAATGAACTGGGAAATCTACAGTCACGTGTATGGTTCGATCACTATGAAGTTCAGTTATCACACTTGATGTGTAGTTTTCAAGCTGAGGGCATTTCCAGGATATATGAAAGTGTATTGATCTGGAATCAATGGTGTTCTGTTCCTGCTTTCGGCAACTATAAAAATGTATTTTCCCCGGTTGCCTGTTGGTTTTGAAGGGTGGCATTTGAGTTGATGTATTGATGCTGGCAGAGAGGATGTGTAGCACAGGTTTAGCCTAATCACGCACCTCAACCAACTCTCTTTTCCTCTATTATTCTGTCTTATCTCTGTACATTTTTTAAAAGACAAGTCTTTAATAATGACGTGACAATTGTACCTTTTCATGTGGTGAGTGGATAAATTGAACGTTGGCTACATGGACTGATTTCGGAAAGAGCTGCTGTCATGCTGGTTTTCTGTTAAAAAAAGCGAGTGCCTGTATTTTAGTCATCTGTCATGTCAGTTTTTACTGAATGACTGGAAAATGTTTGCGAAGCTGAAGAGCACTGTAAACTACAATGAGCACTGAGCACTTGTGTTTAATTGTGATTTTATTCTCTTTATTTATTCATGTTTTGTTGCTTCATGTTTTTGAAATGTGCACTGAGTTATACTGTGCTGTTTAACACCTCCTGTTTCATAACCTTTTTTGAGATTTAGTTGCTCTCAGGTAATGGTCGTACAAGGGAAAAGCTTTTAGATTAGTGACTACGCAATAATGTTCGTTTGAATTATTTTATTTTCAAATAAAAATAAATGCAGATAAATAAAATTGATGCTGCTTGTCTGTTAATGGCCATAAGTGTCACTAGAGGGCAGTGTGTCCTCACTCATTCGTTTCCTTCTCTTGTACTTCCCGCCGATAGCCATTACAAGTACCAGTGTGGAGTTTCTCGACTTTGTGTATGTTTCTCTTGATTAAAAAAAGCTTTTAATGTTTCATTTCAGATTTGTTATACAGTCAAAATAAAATGCATATGAAACAATTTTACTTTAAATAAACTTACTTTTAAGATGGTTTTGATTTGTTTAACATTTTGGTAACTGCGTTAATTTCTACTTCCCTTTCAGGACTTAACATACTAAAACAACCGTAAATAGAAGCAAGGTAAACTGATTTGGCGCGTTTTCCAAAATGGCGCGAAGAATTGTTGCAGGAATGGGGTAAGCACTGGTTTATATGTAAATTTTCTAGCGTTGTGTTTGGAGTTGTGTTTTTGTTTGGATTTGCATTTGTGTTTTTTCATATTATACATGATTTGGACTTAGTTTCAAGGTTTGCAGTCGTTTATCTGTGTGTTTTCTGGCGTTGTGTTTTGGTCGTGCCTTTCTAAACATTTGTTTAGAACTTAATTTGTGCTATTTCATCATTTGTATGATTTTGACTCGGTTTTGTAATTTTGCTCAGTCAGAATATTTCCTTCTTCATTTGAACCAGAGATTTTCTTACTATCCACATTTTTTCTTGAGCAACTGATGAGCGCCATGATGGATTCCAACTTCAATTTGGGTACTCTAATTTTTCGGTCTCCATAGAAATCCATGGTAAAATGGGGTTATAAAAATAAATTAAGCAGAATCTTTTTTAATATAACTAAATATAAAAATGTGTGCGGGGTTAAGCTTTGTTGTTGCTGGCTGTAACAGCAATAAGGTTAAAGAATTACTGTACTGTACTCCCTACCATGCACTTTATGCCTTGCAATAAACAATGCCAAAAAAAAAAAGAGCATGGCTTGCAGCGCTTAAGTTAAAATACAGTGTGTGAAATATTGTGCTCTTATCATTTTGTGGACAAAATCCCGCAAACTTCGCCCCACATCGGGAGCTATATATATGCCCTTACCTGTTTTCAATGCAGCTCCTTGCATCATGTCATCTACCCACTTCTTAAACTATGACAGGTGAGTTACTGCAAAAAGACGGCCATTGTGACACTGTAAAGTGATTAAACTATGGCACCATGTGCTCTTTAAAACCATTTTCATGGTTTAATGTTATATTATCGGCTCGGAAAATACGTTAAATTGACTAGAACAGGGATAGGCAATGTCGGTCCTGTAGTGCCGATGTCCTGGAGAGTTTAGCTCCAACCCTGAAAAAAAAAAACTCACCTGCCTGTAGCCCTAGTAATTCTGAAGTCTTTGATTATCTTATTCAGGTGTGTTTGATTAGGGTTGGAGCTAAACTCTGCAGGACAGCGGCACTCAAGTATCGACGCTGCCTATCCCTGGACTAGAAACACCAGAGACAGGAAATGTAAAGCATCGTTCCAGTCGGGCGAGACTTACTCGTTCAAGAAAAAGGTGGATTGGAAGATGAGAGGGTCTGTATTACTAATACTGCGTACACGCCATGTTGCAATTGCCAAAATTCTGAGATGACAACATGTGACATTTTACTCATAGCTTTCCATGTTCTCAGACTCAGTATAGAGATTTCGCCTAAGTAGCACCAAAATGAACCTGACGGCGGTCATGTGGTACAGCTGTAACTCGACCAAGTCGTAACTCTCAAAACATTTTGAGTTTACGAGGTGAAATTACAAGTTCAGGAACGCATGAGAGCTTTGCCGTTGATAGTTTTGCCATAGAAACACATAATTCAGCTCTGGTAGAATGTCACGTGTTCTCATCTCAGAATTACGACGTGGCGTGAATACATCTTTACTATTGGAGAAAGCGTAACACTCAACTTAGATTCAATTCAATTCAATTCAAATTTATTTGTATAGCGCTTTTCACGATACATATCGTTGCAAAGCAGCTTTACACCAAATTGACATTTTTACAATATATGTAGTAGTAGCTTGATGTAAATATGGCAGAGATGTGTGGTAAAGATCAATTAATGACATAATCAAACAAAGAACACTATAAATAGATCACGTGTGCCTTGATAACCAATCACATTGCAGCCGTGACGTCATTGAATTTCAGTGAGTGTGACACATAATCACCGTTTACTGATAGTGAAGCCTCTCCTCTATTGACATCCATTCAACTAAAACGGCCTCTGGTCTCCTTTCCCAAACTGGAAACTTGTTTAAGCTTAGTTGTTAAGCTTTTTTGGCTGAAAGTTGCAATCTTGCCCTTCTGTTGGCTTTGTTTGAACTGTGAATGGGTTGCATTTCTTCTATCCACCTTATTCTTTAACGCGAAAGTAAACATGGGCGAGATTCTGGTTCATTAGTTTCTACAGGGAAATAACCAAAAGAATAACAATGTGCAGTAAACAGTAAAACAGTTTGCACTACAAACCAAAGTTTCTATGGTAAGAGACACCAATTTGCAATTTCAAGCAGCAAAACAAGCTGTCTTGTACTGCTAAAAATAGCTGGATGCGAATGAGACCGGAAGCCAGACCCATAAAATGTACAAATGGCTGTGCCCTTACTTGAAAAAATAAGGTGGATAACACAGCTTTGTTTGACAAAGTACAAGACAAAAATAAAAGGGAGCAATTTGTTATCCCAGACAGGATGGCGACTAACCTAATTCCAGTCCTTGCCTACTTGAGACATGCTCTCCAAATTAAGTGTCCAAAGAAAAAAAAAAACAAGAAAAGGCCTGGGTTTTCATGGTAATTGCCATGGGAACAGGACTGGAATTAGTTGCGCTCGAGTATTTCTTATAAGCCACAAAGATGAATCAGCCCAAACAGCAGCATTTAATATGATCCTGAAGCAGGTGGGACATCACTTCTTAGGTCAGACTCATAAACATATGACATAAACATATTTTATGCATTGCAATGACTTTCCATCAGCTTGTGGGCAAATCCATTAATGTTTGATAAATCGCCGAGATGTTTCAGCAATCTGCAATTATATCTTGAGACGTCCAGAGAGAATGTTAATCTCTGGTCTCAAATAAGTAGCCATGTTTTGGTTCGTCCATTTGCGTCATCCAACCAGACACAAAATAACACAAGCGATTGCTCATCGGGCAAGAAGTTAAGCTAAAACAGATGTTGCCAATGAACCCAATGAGAAAGTTTTACCTTGGTGTCCTAAGTGTTTAATGTTCCTGCCAAGCAACAGCTCTGATTCCAATAACTCTATTCGCATTTGACTAAACTGAATCCAATCCACTGGTGGTCTAATGTGATGTAATATGTCTTCGATGTTGCATTAGATCTATAATTGAGGGTTTGATGTGATTAACATTCATTCATATTGGCCTGTATTTGATTACAGCTCAGTAGCATTTCACCTTTATTAAGGGTCAGTGGACGAAAAGGGTGTTTTATTTTGGAATATGACAGTTCTGTCCAGCTCTAAATATTGCCTAATTATAGCAGACAGTGATATATGTGTATGACGGATGAGCAGTTTGAAAGACATATGCAATATCCAACACATCTTGATGGCTGGCCTGCTATTATATAGAGAGGTCTATATTGCATCTGTCTGTCTTCCGGTCTATTTCTGTCTCTGTCCGCCTGTCAAATGGAAATCTTTACCCTTGGACAGCGTATCAAGCTCAGTAAGTCCCTTGAGCCCACCTTGAAGTATAAACCTTCAACCCTCTGTCTTCCAACTCTTTCCACTGTCTTTGTCTTAGAGCATCTGAATAATTCAAATGCTCTTTTTAACCAGAAATTCTCCCACTTAATGGTGCTTCAAAACATTTCCTCCATTAATTCATTTACTCATTTATTGATTTTTCACTTTCTCGTCAAGCAAAGAGACTTTGTGACAATGCAGTTCAAGCCGCAAATACATGTTAAACCACTTCCTTCCATTAAAAGTGAGCTCTTGTGGTTGCAAGAGTTGTTTTGATGGACAAACTGCCAGAGTCTGTAGGATTTAAGGCCAAAGTTGAATGCTGACCTGATTTATTGAAAACTGTGGTTTCATGAATCTGACAAGCACATCAGCGTAATGGTTTTCCTTTATGCAAAAATCACCGCATATGTGACAGATAAAGTCAAATAAAAGACAAGAGTGAAAAACATCAACAATACTTTGAAACTTTTTTTTCTTTTTTTGCAAAATTAGGCATATGTGTATATTGCATTATACTGGTTTCTTAACAAATGTACATTAGAATAATAATAACAATAGTAGTAATAAATATACTCTTTATTTGTAGATGAGGAACCAGATGATATATATATGGATTTTATGACGAGTATTCATATTCCTCAGCGCTCCGGCGGCCAAAATCCATCCAGCCAACGTAATCCCGATCTTTTATCCGATGGTTAATGCTGTTTGCTCTATTGTTCATAGAGGAGTTGCGACGAACGGAGCCTATGATTGAAAGAAAGGAAGAAATGAATGCAAAATCGAAAAACGTCCTAAATATATAACCAGATTTAGTTCAATCCAAACATTTAAAGTATAAATCATTTGTCTGTCAATCACCACTTTTATAACATCTCTTACATAAAGCCTTTTTCTAAATGGCACACTGTCAAAGAAGTTGGCACGGTGTTCAATTACCAAACATAAATCTTGCTTAAGCAAGTCATTTATGATGTTAACAGCAACACAAATGGTTCAGAGTTTCAAAAAGATGTCAGTGTGAAGTCTTTTTGTCCAAATGGTGTTTAAACAGACAGGATTCTCTTGACTTGCTGTGAATTATAATAATTATTTTTAATAGTGATTGGAAAAGAACTTTGATTGAGTGCCGTGCTAGTGTGTGTGGCAATGTTTGGGCAACGTTTCAGCTCCATACAGCATGTTAGGTGTCATTCAATCTGTTGTCAAGGGTGTGATACTGTTTGCAACAGATGGGAGACTTATAACAGACTATACATACTATCTTTGAAAGTTGTAGACTTGTTGTGACATGCTAACATGTGTGAAGCTTGCACCTCCTACTCACAAGAGCTGACCTTAGTGAGAAACTAGGAGTCTCATTAATGGGATCAGTTAGTTCCCAGCACACACTGAATCACGTGCACACACTGAATCACGTACACACACATTTGTTGTTTTAGACAATATTTGTCAAGTATTCTCCATTTGGAGATCATACAGCTCCCAGTTGTTTTTCATTAAAAATCCTTTTGGGGATATTTGGTCACTGTAATGTGGGAAAAACCTGATCCACGTACACAACTACACATTACAGGTGCTTCTTGTTTACAAACGTTTGATAAAAATGTCATGTCACACTGAGCTTGCATGTTCAAAGGTGCAATTCCCTGTTCTTGCGATTAGGAATGATAATAGTTAGATCCCCTTTGAATAGGAGACGCCCTTATAAGCGGTTATGCAATTTAATGGTGCACACCTGACCCAAAAATATCCGCCCCTCGTACCTCGGGCATAAACACACTTCGCTCGGCTGTGTTTGTGTTCATCAGTGCCCAGCAACGCTAACCTGGAGCTACTGTATAGTGCGTGACAAAGGTTCCCTTTCATTATCCGGACACCTGTAGTTTCTTGTAATGATTTTACCTACTTGTTTGTTATTTTACCTTCCTGTTTTGTTCTCCTAAAAATTAGGTCGCTCTGAATGTGTGTAGCACAATCTTTTTTTTTTTTTTTTTTTTTTTAGTATTTTTATGTGTTTGTGTATATTGAAAAATAAGCCAATTTGCATTGTAGATTTTTTTTTTTTAGCACTTATGTAAAAAAGTAACATTTTTAAAATAAAATGTTGAGCTCATTATTATTAATATTACATGTACATGCATATTTTTTCTTTTTACTGCCATAAAACTTCATGTTCATTTCTTTTTAAAAATATTATTAATTGTAGTATTATCAATTGTAAGTGCTTAATGTTTGTTCGTTTTGACATTATTTTTATTATTATTATTAATTTTAAAAGTATTTGCATTTTTTTGTTTTTAGTGCCATAAAATTTCATGATCACTTCTTTTTTTAAATGTTTTTATTAATTGTAGTATTATTAATATTAAATGTAAGTGCTTAGTATTTGTTCATTTTAGTTTGTTTAAAAAAAAAAAAAAAAAAAAAAAAAATCAGATATTTCTTATTAGTTTTATTATTATTAATATTAAATGTATGTACACATTTTTTGTTTTTACTGCCATGCAATTAAATGTTTATTATTATGGCTAGTTTTTAAAAGAAACACTGCGTTCATACACTAGGGCATATGTTAAGAAAAAAATTGCATGAAAAGGAGACAACAAGAGTTGGAAAAAAACAAAGAAAAAGAGCAGAATTAAATTAATCATGATCAGTTTGTCTGTTTCCTCTCCTTCCAGCACTTCCTGTTGTCCATTACTGTATGTAAATCACCAAGCATTTGCCGAAGCTACTTTTTTTTGGTTTTCAAGACAATTGTGGTCTCATTGTTGGTTCCTCGTCGTGTGTTTGGTCGTTCAAGTGTCTCTCACCTTTTTTGGAGATGAGTTTGGCCAGCAGTTCGCTGAGGTTGGCACGGGTGTCTGGGTCTGTGTCGCCTGCCGGCTGCTGTTTGAGGGTGAGGCTGGTGGAGCGGACGACCCGGCGGTGCCCGCTTAAACTGGTGTCCAGTTGCGAGGGGAGGGGGCTGTCATCAGTGTCAGGGGAAGAGGAGCGGGGCCGACCCAAACAGGAGGCAGAAAGCGCAGCCAGGATCACACACACGCACACCCCGCTGTTCATCCTGCAAATGTGGACGAGAGGAGACGCAGAGAGGGGCAAGCATGTTAAAGTAAGACATTTTAAGTTTTATTTTGCTGGCATATGATATTATGCTGTTTCTTTGTAAATATTGTTCATATTTTTTTGTTTTTACTGTCATAAAATTTCACATTTATGTTTTTTTAAATGTTGTTATTAACTGTAGTATTATAAATTGTAAGTGCTTAATATTTGTTCATTTTGCCTTTTTTTGCGTTTGTTTTATATTTTTTTTATTCATTTTAAATGTATGTGCAATTTTTTTTTTTTTACTGCCATAAAATTTCATGTTCATTTCTTTTTTTAAATGTTAGTAGAAATTTTATTATTTTTATTAACATTATATGTATGTGCGTATTTTTGTTTTTACTGCCATAAAATTTAATGTACATTTTTAAAAAATCTTATTATTAATTGTAGTATTATTCATTGTAAGTGCTTAATATTTGTTCATTTTGCCATTTAATTTTTGTTTCTTTTCTATTTTTTTAAATGTAATTATTATTTTTTTTTTATTTTAAGTGTATGTGCATTTTTGTTTTTATTGCCATAAAATTCCATGTTTTTTTTTTTTATTATTAATTGTAGTATTTTTAATATTAAATGTAAGTGCATATATTTGTTAATTTTGCCATTTTCCTAAATGTTATTATCTTTATTATTATTAATAGTAAATTTATGTACTTTTTTTGTTTTTACTGCCATGCAATTTAATGTTTTTTTATTATTATTATTAATTTTAAATGTGTGTGTATATATATATAGTAGTTAGTGTATATTTAGTTGTTGCTAATATACAGTTTACTTTTTCATTATTAATTTTACGTTTCGTTCTTATTCTAATTTGGTTTTAATTACGCAAAATTTAAATTTAAGTAATTATATGGAAAAAAAAAATCTGATTTGTCCTTAAATTTAAATCGGTAATCAATAACCACATTTATTTGGCTATAATAGAAAATAACAAGGAAAATATAGTTATTTGATGTAACAAATTAGCTATTGTTTTCAGACTTTTTGTCAACTAGGTGAGGATTAAAGACAATTTTAAGTCTGTATAATAGATAAAGTATAGTTTGAGTAAATAATTTTTAAAAAGACAGGAAAGTTATCAAGCACCATTTGCAATTATCATCTGTTACTCTAATGTTTGACATTTCTATGTACATTTCATACAATACTGACAGAATGTTAAATCCTTGAGTAGTTAAAGGATAGACAGACAGATACACAGAAGATATATATAGGATCTCTTACCTTATTCTGTTCTGTGAGCTTGGAGGAGAATGAAAGTGGGTATTCTCAGGGAGGAGGGAGAGAGGCACTTATATACCCAGCTGTGACGTGCACACACACGCACACACATGCATTCACTCACACACTTACACGGACTTGCACGCACATGGAAAGTGTTTAAGCATACACATATGCACTTCGTGCTATTTTTGCATCTGCTTTTTCTTAGAATTACAGAATTGTTCTACAAAAAGGAGAAATATGTGCTTTTTAATTTAAGTTATTAATTTATGATTAAACCATTTTAAGTGTGATTCATTCTGTTGGTGATACTTTAATCCAAACTCAATAACGCAGACAAAGACAGTGAGTGAAGTCACAGCTGCATCAGCTAAGGGTCAAACATCAAGGGAAATGGACTGGAAGCTAATTAAATCTGTGTGTTGGTCTTTTTTTAATGCCACTTCTATGTGTCGAATATGCTGCCATTTCAGCTCTTGCTGTGTAAATGAGTGGACGCCATCATGGCACCAGCCGCACCTGTACTCTCTGGATGCCCAGGTATGGGTCAAAGTAAACACAAGTGTCTAAATCTAATTGTTGTAGAAAACGTTGAGTCATTGATAAAAACGGTTGCTGTTGTCTTTATACAGGCTTTATATAAGTCTTTATGTAACTTACAGCTTTACGTATATAACTTTGTGGAAGTGTTTCAGCGCCAGTACTTTTACACTTACTGTGATTTTAAACAATAAGGCCTCAAGGCCATTTGCTGTATCCGCGTTCCCTTTCTTCAAAGTCATTCTTCTATGGCTTCTTTATCTTCTGCAGTCACACTGCTTTTATTAACCCTTGCACACTGAACACTGACAAAAAAAATCAAACAGATTCATTTTGAGATAACCTGCATGATCAATAACATTCGATCCCTGTCATTTGCATGGTAATGGAAAGACAGAGTTATCAGAGTTGATCTGTGGAGCTCCAACAGCGTTTCCCGCATGAACTTTGAGGGATAGTCCACCCAGAATTGAAAACAGTGTCATCGTTTAGTCACACTCATGGTGCTCCATATGACTTTCTCGAGGTTCAAATTCTCACTGATGCTTCAGAAGGAAAACGATGCATTAAGAGCTTGGGGGTGAAAACTTTTGAAAGGAATGAGGATGTGTACATTTTTCTTATTTCGCCTAAATATCATATTTTTTAAAACGTAGTACTGCCCTTCAGAAGCTACAGAAGATACATGTTCCTCAGAAGAAATTTACAGATCTTCAAATTCCAAAAGTTTTCACCCCCTCGCTCTTCCTTCTGTAATAGTTGCATATGAGTCCCTCAGTTGTCCTCAGTGTGAAAAGATGGATCTCAAAATCATACAGTCATTGTTGGAAAGGGTTCAAATACACAAAAAATGCTGCAAAACCAAATAATTTGTGGGAACTGGAGGATTTTTCTGAAGAACAGCAGGCAGTTCTGGACAAACAAGGGACTCATGAGCAACTATCACTAAACAAAAAACAGCTGTGGATCATTCAGGTAACAACACAGTATTAACAATCAAGCATATGTAAACTTTTTAAACTGTTATTATATCTTGTGGACTATATGTAATGGCTTTTATGTGAAATATCTTCACATATTCAGGTCAGTACTGAATAAAAAATAACATGCATTTTGTATTTTCTGCAAGGTCTATGTAAACTTTTGACTGCAACTGTATGCGAATCAGCTTCAAAATGACAGAACTAACACCATAAGTATCATTTTATGGTGTTAGTTTTGTCATTTTGGAGATTAATAGACCTTGATAGCCCCAGTGCTCATACACTTTCATTATACAGAAGCGTGGCCAAAAAACATGAGATAAAACCCTGGCTGTGCGCAATACATCTCGTCTGTCGTCCCTCTTGTTCTTGGCTGTCTATCCCATCCTTTTTGTAGCTTTCTTCATATTTGACATCTTTTTTCAAAGCTTTTATGAGGTGACGATTTAAGTACTCATGGGGTACTTTAATATGTTTTCACAGAAAACAGCTGCGAATAAATACATCTCTCTGTCTGTCCACCTGTCTCTCATTCTTGCTCCCTCTCTCCATTCCTCTCTCCTTCTCATGGTTATCGGGGTGTAACATTTGCGTGGTCGGTGTGGGAACACTTGCGTGGGAGGTGCTGTGAAGCATGAGAATTGATTGGCTGGCGTGTGGGAGGTGTTTGTGTGATTGGAGCCCATCGTAGTGTGAAGGCAACCTGCACTTCAATTTGCTTGACTTCTTTACTCCAGGTGTGAAGGATGGTCACACAAGAGATCCACTCGCAAACCGTGTTTGATGAGGAGATTATTATAGCAAAGTTCATCAAGTGTACTGACACTTCTATCACCTTACATAACAGAGTTGAGGCTCACGAGGTTTCCTTACTGATTAGAGGTGGCTAAAGTTTGAATCTGGCTTGCAACATTTTCCATTCACCGCTCTTTCGCCTACATTTCCTGTTCTATTTTATTCTTCTCTTTAGAAAAAATGGCAAAATGGCTAAAATGATTCAGTGAACAGGCAATGAACCTTTAGTGAATCCAGAAATGGTTAATCTTAATCACACATAATATTTTAATATTATAATTATTGGTAATAGGAAATGTTCATGTTCATCATGTGACACTTGAAGACTGGTGGATAATTAGCTTTGCCATCACAGGAATAAATGACGTAACAAAAATACTACCAGTCAAAAGTTTTTGAACAGTAAGATTTTTAATGTTTTTTAAAGAAGTCTCTTCTGCTCACCAAGCCTGCATTTATTTGATTCAAAGTACAGAAAAACTGTAAAATTTTGAAATATTTTTACTATTTAAAAACACTGTTTTCTATTTGAATATATTTCAAAATGTAATTTATTCCTGTGATTTCAAAGCTGAATTTTTAGCATCTTCACTTCAGTCATGTGATCCTTCAGAAATCATTCTAATATTCTGATTTGCTGCTTAAAAAACATTGAACAGCATATTAAAATGATTTCTGAAGGAATATGTGACACTGAAGACTGGAGTAATGATGCTGAAAATTTTGCTTTGATCACAGGAATAAATTACATTTTAAAATATATTAAAATCTAAAACAGTTATTTTGAATTGTAAAAATATTTCAGAATTTTACTGTTTTTGCTGTACTTTGGATCAAATAAATGCAGGCTTCGTGGGCAGAAGAGACTTCTTTAAATACATCAAAACTTTTGACTGGTAGTGTCAAAATATACACTGTTTTTACTGTATATTTGGTCAAACAAAAGTTACCTTTTAGAGCACGACACTTCTTTAAAAACCAAACTTAAGTTAAAAAATAAATACATAAGAATGTCAAAAAAGTCTTGCCAAAAAGTCGTGTCAAACTAAGCGCTATGCAAATCATTACTTCAATCTCTCTCCGAACGGGCTCGTTTGCAACAATTACCGCAGTCCATGCAGAAATTCCGCCTGTCGCATTAACTGATGCTCATCGTGTTTTATTCCGATCGGTGTCTGTCATGACAGGGTCAACTCTAAATCGAGGGCTAGGAGGTTAAACGGCAGATGTAATTGTGCTCACCTCACAGTCTTCTGGAAAGAAATGAAACCAGCGCCATTACCAAAGATCATTCCAGAGTAATTGAGAATGACCTATGTAAATCTCTGCTTCTTAGAAGACGGCTAAACTTTCCACTGCACACATGAATGAGTCATTTAAAGCTGTTTCTCTCTTTGCTGCTGCTGTCCTGCTCTCTGTCTGTAATTACATACTGGGGGGGGCATGTCAATTAATGACACTTAATTACCACATTTCAGACCAGAAAAGACCAAGTAAAATGTCCATGTTGCTTACAGATGGTAGCTGGAAAGGCAGGAGACCAAGTAAAATTGACAGACTTATGTCTTATGCAAGACCTTATGAAATCAAAGAGTTTGGTAAGCATATATATATGCTAGTGTACTCATGAAAGTTAACTAAGTGAACATCTAGCAGATTTAACATCTACATTTTTTTCCTCTCAGTGAAAATGGACCAAAGATATTGATGACTGTAGCACTCTCATTTAGAATTGTCCAGTCAAATACAAAGAGAATAGGAAAGTCCCTTCCTCAGTAGTGTTTTCACAATGTGTCATCAAAAAACTGAGGAACAAAATGTGTTTTTGTCATTGGCCAAACTGAACCAGATTTCCAGGGCAAGAATCTTGACAACATTTATTTCTGTTCTTATCATTTCTGGTCAGGTAGGTGAAATATTAGACTAATATCTTAATTAATACTGCTTGTACTTATCTTTACCACCTGTTAACTTTAGCTTGTCAAAATATTGCGCTCTTTCCTGCTTACTAAGTTCTTTTCTACATTATTTAGCAGCTTCCACACATTTTTCCATGGTTTAGACAACATAAATTAGCAGAACAACGTATACAGTATTACGTTAACCGTGCAGTCAGTGCTGTTGTTTACATCCGAGTATTGCCAATATGACCACGCATCCAGGTATGTGACCAAATCATGAACCGTGCAAACCCTCTGTACCATCTACTTCTAACTAGCAGTAGCACATAATGGCAGTGAAATACAAAGTGTTTTGGGTTTTGTTTATGACAAGTTCTTTCATATCCCTCCTAAATATCCTGTTCCAACATGGAATACATTAATACAAGACAGAAAACTGTGCTCCTCAAGGCATTTAATGGGTTATTCATGTTTTCAAGTGTGACTATGGAGACATTAATAAACAAAAAGAAAGTAATCCACTGACTCAGCAGATGCTTTTATCTAAAAAACATCAGAGTTCTTTTATGGCAAATCATTTAATCTGTGGTCATCATTGAAACGCCTTTCGGGCAGGTATTTCAGTCATGTAAGTACAGCTTCTATCTCTTTGAATGGGGAAACATCAAATTATCCAAAACGGTTCACTAAATTTAAGATTAAAAGTCATTTTTAAAATCATTAATGAACTCTGACAACAACTGTCTAATAAATGTCGTTTCTTATGCTTAAATAGCGTTAAAAAGCTTGTTTTTCAGGCTAGACCGGCCAATGCGCACGTGCAGTCTTATGGTGCGTTCACACCAGACGCGAATGAAGCCTTAAGCGCGAGTGATTTACATGTTAAGTCAATGCAAAGACGCGAATAGACATCTTGCGGTGCGATTTGCGCGAATGAGGTGGCGCGGCGCGAATGGAGCGTTTTGGGCGTTTGACGCGTGAACGCGTGATTCGCGCGAGTTGAAAAATCTGAACTTTGGCGAATATTCGCGCTGCGTTAACCAATCAGGAGTTTGCTCTAGTAGTGACGTGATTAGGACATACATGATACATCTTCGTACTTTTATAGAAACGGGAATAAAAATGATCTTGCTTGGAAGAAAGTGAGTGAGAAGACCTCCTCAGTCACTTTCTTCCAAGCAAGATCCTTTTTATTCCTGTTTCTATAAAAGTACGAAGATGTATTGTACAGCTCCGGGTATCCACATACAGCG
>JAHKKF010536862.1:9413-20253 GCA_019740295.1 Labeo calbasu | reverse complement strand
ATGTTTAAACTGTACTTTTCAGCATCAGTAAAAATGTACAAAAATGTGTGTTACGTACTCATTCCTATGTGTAAACAATGAGACCAGGCTGAAATGAAATAATCCAAAAAAAGTTTTTAGTTAAATGGTGAAATGTGAACATCCCCTAAATCTCACAAATGTTGATTTTCAGATTAAATGGCAAAATTAAAGTTAAGGTAGGGGTCATCTTACTCTAAGTTCAGATGCTGACACCTATTATGTCTGAATCAAACTGTCAAGACATAAAATAGCCAAAATTGTGGAGCAAAGCTATCCAAGTCAGTCACTTCCCCCCTGTCCTAACCTGCCTCAAGTAACAAGGGTCACAGTAGTGCTTAAACTTTAGTATATAAAAAAAATGCTTTACATCACCATGAACTACGAAGCTAATGTAATGGTTTAGCCAATAAAACCCTCTTCTATTTACTTTAAGTGAATCTGAGTACAAAGCAATGGCAGTTATGATGTACAAAACTTTCTTCTTAAAGCTTAAAGTCAAATCTGTGTAAGCATTTTTCCTGCAAGAGTAAGAGAAGATTATTCTGTCATAAGATAATTTGTCATTTTTATGTTTAAACACACTCATTCCTGTTCCCTTGGAGAAATAACTTCAGAATTGATCAAACAACAGACAGAGAGAGAAAATGGAGGCAGTGTTTCTGTGCCCATTAGTTTTCTTTACCATCTGTGGAATGTCTGCAGGCTTGCAACACAAAGCCACTGCCAACGCCTAAACTGCTTCGCTTACATAATCATTCTCCGTGATGTAAGAATAACTAATCCAGTCTGTTGTGAAGCTTTCAGAATGCAAAAAAAAAGTGAGGCACTGAAGCTGTAGGGGGTGGACATCATCCAAGATGAGATGGAACACCAACTCTTCCAAAGAAGGTGAGGGAAGAGTGAGTTTGAGGAAAATTCTTCAGCAATTTGCTTGATCGAGAGTTGAGAACGGCCTTTCCCTTTGGATAATTAAATAGCGAGTCTCCTTGGTTTTCATGAAGTGCACTCTTATTAAAACAAGCATCTCCAGTCATTCCGCTAGATAAATGACTTAACGCCAAGTGCTATGAAGCCCATTAAATCGCTTCTTTAGAAATGGATCACATCCAAACTCACAATCAAAGGATTTGACCAGGATTATCTCCGATTAGAAATACTCATAGACAAATGAGGAGATGACAGGATATCATACATTGAGAGGATAAATTAGCAGTTACATACAAGCACCAGTTTTGTAATGCCTGTAAGGGAGGAAAATTGAAAGAGGAAAAGATTTAGCGGAGCTGTGTTTCACCAAATGAAATTCAGCATGTTTATACCTCTCTGAAAGCTTTTAGCCTCTTTCTCTTTGTACATAAAGACCTCATTTCTTGCACAGCCGAAATGGACCGAGAAAGGCTAGAAAACAAGAAAACCCCCCTGAAGAGGTCAGCTAGCATTAGCCCTACTCCTTTTAGAGTGATGTATGTATTAAACATAGTTTCCCAAGTCAACAAAGACATCCATGAAACCCTAAAAGAAGGCAAATGGTGATAAGCAAATCGGCTGGTACCTTTTATCAAATACATAAAGATTCATTATGTATTTCTCCTTTGAAGTTCCTATTTCAGCCATAAGAGCACAAAGGTAAGAGGATCTTCAGTGCAGATCATGATAAAATGACGACCACCGCTATCACTTGATATTGTCTTGAGTTTTCCAGTGCTGTTATATTACATATTCAGATTCAGTTTTAATTTGTAATCTATATTAAAGAGGTCATCGGATGCAAAATTCAGTTTTACATGTTGTTTGAACATAAATGTGTGTTGGTAATGTGTGTACACAACCACCCTATAATGATAAAAATCCACCCAGTGGTATTTATCTAATCCCTTTAAATAATACCCCCTTTTTCAAATCAAGTCATTCTCAGCATCTTGGCTATGTGACGTCACAAAGACAAAGGTCGCTCCCACCATAGTTGATTGACACGGCCGTCTTACCTTAGACCCACCCTGAGTGAGCTGAGAACAGTCTGCCATTGTTTTGAAGCCAGAGCAGGGGAAGGCAAGAATGGCTCCTAAGTGATTGAGATGTTCTGTTGTTAGACGTGATAATGAACATAGTAACTTAGTCATCATTTACTCCTAACGTCTGAGCCTTTGAAGATTCAGAGGATTAACGTTACTTTCATTTTTGAAGGGAATGTGCCAATCCCTGATCTTCCTAAATGCTTCTAAGTTTGTGCAAATTATTTGTGATCCAGCTTCACCTACAGCAGGAGTATAAGGATTTTTATGATTCTTGCTAATCGCCTTTCCTAATAATGTGCTAGTTATCAAGTTTCGCAGCTAAATGAGGATAAAGTACACATTACGGCTTATCACCCCACAGAAGAGAGGGGCAGGGTCAGCAGAGCTCATTAACATTCTAGTTATATTAAAAAATGTCCTGGCTCTTCCAAGCTTTATGGCAGTGAATTGTGGTCAAGATTTTGAAGCAAAATAAAGTGCATCCATCCATCATAAAAAGCACTCCACATGGCTCTGGGGGGCAGTAAAGGCCTTAGGGTTAGGGTTAGGATGAATCAATGCTTTTGTATAAGAAAAACATCCATATTTAGAACTTTATAAACTGTAATCTCTAGCTTCCGCTAACTGTTGTAATCGTGTTAAAGAGAAAGTGGCATTCCAGCAGATGACGTAGGACATACGTGTAGCAAAAGATCCAATGAGAAGTGACAAACGCAGAAGCGCAGTAGAGCCAGCGAGAACAACAAAACTTGGTTCTCGCTAGATTAGCATTTTCCCACTGGAGCTTACGCTACGCCTACGTCCTACATCATCTGCTGAAATGCCACTCTCTCATGAACACACATTTGACAGTTCCAAAGCTATAGATTACAGTTCATAAAGTTTTAAATATGGATATTTTTCTTACTCAAATGATTTGCTTTAGCATGTTTTTATCAAAAGGTTAGTTCACCCAAAAATGAAAATTAGCCCATTATTTACTCACCCTCAAGGCATCCTAGGTGTATATGTCTTCCTTCTTTCAGACGAATGCAATCGGAATTATATTAAAAACTGTTCTGGCTCCTCCAAGCTTTATAATGGCAATGGGTGGGTGTTTCTTTTCAACAATCTAAAACAAGTCCAATAAAACATATCCATCCAGAACAAAAAGTGTCTCACATGGCTCTGGGGCAATCAATGCGTTTTTGTAAGAAAAATATCCATATTTAAAAAGTAATAATCACTTTAATCTAGCTTGCGCAAACAGTTTCCACTCCGAGCGGATGATGTAGGACTTAGGCGTTACGTATGCACCTGTGAGTCTCCAACGTTTGTTTACAGGAGCAAAGGAAGCAAAGTTTTCTTACTTTAGCAAAGGAAAACCAGTGTCCTCTTGGCTTATATTGACATCCTCCAACATTTTTCTTTACAAATCCTAATTTTGTACTTCTAATTCATGACCGTTTGTTTTGTTTTTCTCTCTCCACTGCGCATGCGCGTTCGTCACTTTTCACCGACGCAACACCGACGTCCTACATCATCCATCCAGAGCGGCCTCCGTGTACAACTGGGTAGTGGATGACAACCGATGGCACGTCTGCAACTGTTTACGATGTCAACACAAAAAGACTACACTGTAAAAAACAATTTGTTGAGTCAACTTAAAATAATTTGTAACCTGGCTGCCTTAAGTTTTAAGAATTGAATTTTAAGAACTGAATTTTAAGTTCAGTCAACTCAAAAAAAGTCTATTCAACTTGAAATGTTAAATTATACTAAGTGACAACTTAGATATTTGAGTTGAATCAACTTCAAATTTTAAGGCAGCTGGGTTACTTACCCATCTGTTCAGTTTAGCAAACACAAATATCTAAGTTGTTACTTAGTACAACTTAACATTTCAAGTTGACTGAACTTATTTTAGTTGACTCAGCAGCAGGGTAACAAATTATTTTAAGCTGACTCAACAAATTGTGTTTTTTATTTTTTACAGTGTAGCATGGTAAATTATTTTTTCCATCGTCCACGACGAGTGACACTGGCCAATTGGTGCAACTTTACAATGTAGGAAATGTTCATGGCACTATGGCAATAATACTCCTGCATTTATGATGTTTCCTCGAAGAACTACAGTGACAGAGTGAAAAAGGTAAAATAAAAACTATTTTACCTCAGTTCTGACAGTCCATACTGTCCAATTCACCCAATCCAGATGTGTGTCCACTGTCAGGTTTGACCATCAGCAATAAATGGTCAGGTAGCAACGTATATTCTGACATGTCTCTTGTTCACAACGCAACAAGATTTTAGGAGTCAAACTTGCATAATCTGACACAGTGACTGTAGCCAACAAAAAAATTGTGTAGTCTGAACCAGGTTTAAATTCCCCGGAGCTGTGTAGAGTGTTTATCGTGATGGATGGACGCAGTTTATTTTGTTTCCAAATCTTGACCACAATTCACTGCTATTATAAGGCTTGGAAGAACCAAAAAAGAAGAAGAAACTCATATACACCTACGATGGCTTGAGGGTGAGTAAATCATGGGGTAATTTTCATTTTTGGGTGAACTATCCTTTTAAGGTGCTGGCAGATTTTATACTGTTCTGCAAATATTCATGGGCAAAATCCAGTCATTTCAATTAGAATCCACTGCAATGGGAATTCTGTGGGAGGGAAAATGATTTTCCCATGCCAATTTCGCATCGGGTTCAAGTTGGTTAAACAAATTTGCTGTGCTGACCAAACAGTAAGCTGCTTGGTTTTAAAAGTGACGTCTGTGTGAGCTTCTTCTATTTATCTACTTTTTTCTATTTTTATGTAACATCTAGGTGCAATATGATTCGAAGTAACCACTTTAGTCAACTAGTACATTTATTATTTCATACCTTTTTTACTAAGTATATTATATGTGATGCCATTTTGCACGATGACTTAAAATGCTAGCCATTTATTTGGAAGTCAGTCCGGACAGGAACGAGCATTGATGTGATTCTGATAGTATTTTAATATTAATACATATATGATTAATAATACATTTGACTCTTAATGTATGTTTCTGTGCTATCCAAAAGTATGTTTTACAATGGAAAATGACTGTAGATTATTCACACTAAGAGGATGTTGGACTCTAAAAAGTAGCAGAGGCTCATTCTGTTCTAACTGAAGTGTGTCAGGAATAGAGGAGGGACTAAATAAAAAGCTTCTGAGCAGCATAAATATCCCAGGCCTCTTCTGGCTTTCATGGATTGATACTAGCTCACATTAAGTATGTACGTAATCATGTGCTTCTTTACATATTTTAAAGAGTATTATAGCTCTCTTTGCAGCTTGCTAAAGCCAGGCTTTGAATCCCTACCCTACAGGGACAAAGGGAAGGCCTGCTTGTCCTGGGGTTTTGTGTGCTTAACAATTGACCCATGTACTTGACAGAGTTTCCAGCTTAGTCAACACCTCTGATTCCCTCTCGAGAGACTTTACTCTCTCATTCAGTCTTAAGACGTTATGTTGCATTTGCGGTTTAAGATATTCTTTACCTTCAAAAAATGGTAATGGAAGATTTTATTGCTATCCTGCCATCTTTGAAAAAAAATGACAGCTTTCTTCATGTGGGATTAATATTTTAAAGGAATAAACCATGCAGACAGGGATAAGCATTATAGATCTATTCTGATTCATTTATCTTCTTAGGCAAAGACTTCAAAAGGAAATATGTGCTGTAGATAAAAGGTGAGAATAGACGTTCAGGTGTTAAATCGTAGTTTGCGGTTGTGCACATTAATTCAGAAGTCAAGTACAGAGGGCCTATATTGGTGTAAGTCAGAAATGTGTTTTTAGTTTAAATTAATAGATCAAGTCTTCAAGTTTTGTTCACACACTGTTAGCACTCTTGATTAAACAAAGGGTAAGTAAATGTCCTACAGAGAGACCAAATGTGCAAATGAAGTGACTAGTCTAGTTATACGAGTAATGACTTGTACATTAGCTTCTTACCAAACTTTCTTAAATTGTACTATCAATGAATATGTCTTTTAGTTCGCTGCATGAAGAAAGCAACTGATTTCTGGCCTTCACGAGATCCTAAATTTATGGAAGTGTATTTCCGTCTTATAGGAAGAAAATAAAAGTGATAGTAATTGGGGCGTTATTTCTCATAATTGCAACTTTATTATTTTTTGTTTTATTATTATTTTATTATAATGTTATATCCCCCAGTTTTATATCTCACAATGAGATCTTAAATATCATAGACTTTATATATTCAAAATTTGAATTTATTTCTCATATTTGCAACTTTACATCTCACCCTGTACTTTATATCTCACATTTTTTAATTGTGATCTCACAGATCTCTCACAGTGTAAGTTTATATCTCACAATGTGACTTTTTATCTCATAAATTTTTTCTCTCTTTTTATCTTTATTTCTTTAAATTGCAACTGTATATCTCCCTGTTGAGATTTTATATCTCACAATGTGACTTTGTAATAAAATATATTTTGTAAGGGTGACTTTATTTCTCAGATTTGCTTTATAACTCAGAATATGACTGATTAATAAAGTTCAAGTTAAGGTCAAAAGTTTACATACACCTTGCAGAATCTGCAAAATGTTAAATTATTTGACCCAAAAAATAAGAGGGATCATACAAAATGCATGTTATTTTTTTTAGTTCTGACCTGAATAAGATGTTTCATATAAAAGATGTTTACATATAGTTCATAAGAGACCAAATTCTTTGGTTTTTCAGCATTTTGTGTATTTGAGCCCTTTCCAATAATGACAGTATGATTTTAGGATCCATCTTTTCACACTGAGGACAATTGAGAGACTCATATGCAATTATTACAGAAGGTTCAAACACTCACTGATGCTTCAGAAGGAAACACAATGCATTAAGAGCTGGGGGTGTAAACTTTTGAACTGAATGAAGATGTGTACATTTTTCTTATTTTGCCTGTTATATATATATATATATATATATATATATATTAAGCTACAGAAGGTACTTACATGTTTCCCAGAAGACAAAATAAGTTCAATTTACCCTGATATTTAAACAAGGGACAAACAAGGGACTTGTGAACAACACTAAACAAAAAAAAAAAAAAAAAGGAGTCATTCAGGTAACAACACAGTATTAAGAATCAAGTGCATGTAAACTTTTGAACATTTTTTAATGTGAAATATCTTATTTAGATCAGTACTAAATAAAAAAAAAACATGCATTTTGTATGATTCCTCTTATTTTGGTAAAATAATTAACATTTTGCAAATTCTGCAAGGTGTATGTAAACATTTGACCTCAAATGTATTTCACAACCTCAACTTTCTTTTATTTGTGACAATATCTCAATGACTTTATTTCTTTTAACTGTGACCTTACAAAGTCACAAGACACAAGACACATTTTGACACATTTTGTGTTATTTCTTGTAATTGCGACTTTATATCTCCCTGTTGTGACTTTATCTCACCGTTTCACTTTATATCTCACAATGAGACTTTATTTCCCATAACTATAACATTATATCTTACGCTGCGACTCACTTCTTATTTTAAACTTTATCCACAATTACAGTTTTCTCCTCTGAGGCGAGAATCGGCTTTTACAGAAAACTGTTCTTACACTCAAAATAATAAATGTCTGTCTTATAAACAAATCCCATTGGGTATGGTGGCACCTTTTTTCTAGATCTTATTAAACATCATTTCTCTGACTATTTCTCATCAAGTGGGTGAAAAATAGAGAAATAGATTGAGGTGAAGGTGTTGTGCCATATTAGGAATCAAATCCCACTCACACCATCTGAGGTGATGTTTTCCTGCTTATTTGCGCAAGAGTCGTATATAGTTTGGCTTATGTCACCGACGTGAGCGTCAATCTAGCAAGCATTCAGTGTCACCTAATAATAATAATAATCAAGCCAGTTTTCTTTTTTTGAAGCCACAGTTTAAAGGATATTTACTGCTAAGTTGCTGATTTGTGTGATTCTAATGCTACAGAGTGAAACTCCACCTTTAATTTAATAATTGGGGTGGTAAGGATGACTGATCAATGATGGTGATGCCTTTTACCGCCTGCTTTCTGAAAGGGGTGAAAGTGCAGGAAGACGAAGAAAAAAGAGCCTCACCTTTTTTATCAAATGAAAGTCACAAGACATGCCACTCTGCGTTAGCCTCATTAATGTCCTCACTGTTCCTTCAAAATTAATGTTGGCTGCAATGTCCTCTATTAAGAAATTAAATATTTAGACTTCAAGGGAAGACATTTAAATCCTTCTTCCTGGTTCAGAGCGGGTCGGAGTGGCGGCCGTGCACTCTCAGCTGTCTCTTCTGCTTACTGAACGCGAACGCTGACCGTTATAAATCAAAAGAACTTTAGCACAGATCGCTCTCTCCTTACCCCTCTCTAAATAGTTTACAGTTCTCCCGACATATATTAGAAAGCACCTAATTAATTGGCACATAAAATTCAAACATAAAGCTGCCTTAACGCTAAAACAAGTCTGTTGGCAGAGTGGCCGGATTCATGAAAGGACCTGCGGAGGGAGGCCTGCTGGAGGCCTTTGATCAGGCGGTCTAATGCAGTCCTGACATCTTCACTGCTCCTAAATTTCACCGCCTCGGTTAGCAAGCAGGCTTTCAAGAAATTAGTCCTTGCGGCGGCCTCACGTATCCCAATCACAGACATGGAGAGCTCTGCTCGAGTATCTTGGATTATTGAGAATTCAGCTGCACGATGAGCATTTGGCGAGCTTTTGTCCTGTTTTTCTTCTAACGCCTTCTCACATCTAATAGAGTGTGAAAGTCCTGTTAGGATCTCTACTCTGCATGTTGGGATATTTCATCAGCGGTTGCCAACAGCCTGTCGAAGAATGACTAGTACACATAAGAAATAAACAGAGCGATAAAACGGCATAATGACTGGATAAATAGCTCTCTGTTGATTTCTGGCCTGGCGTAATACTTTTTCTTTTTACATTTTGTAACGAGACACAAACTCCTTTATCAAAATGTATACCGTTCTAGTAAACACGAGTCCCAAACTGGCATAAATCATGCGTCAACCGACACTGGAATGTGAGACTCATTGGTCAAGTCGTATTTACAAGAAAAGCACTTTATCTTCTTAAATCAGAGCGGACGCATCCTTTTATTCTCGCGAAATCCGATGCGATCGATGCAATGAAGTATGTGAAACCAATATTCAATATCCAAAATGCTGAACTTCAGCAGGGAGGGCAACGGGCTGTGCTCTTTGCGAGTGTGAGGACAACAGCAATTATGAAAATTGAAAAGAGAATAAATGAAAAAGCTCTAGTGGGGAACGAGGGGAGAGGAGCTCTGCAGCAGAACAGACCCATCGCGTGATTGATTCTGAGCGTGGACGGCCACAGCCTCGGGTTCATGTGGTAATGATAGCTTTATAATTAAGATTAAAGACCACCGAACACGGGGAAGACACAGCAGAAGGGCAGGGGGCTTCTGCTGTGACATTCTGAATAATTAGAGAAAAGAGTCTGAAATATAAATTCATTTATAAATATCAGTCTTGATGTTGCAGTGATACGCACTGTAGTAGGACAAGAAACAGGTTTCGAATGCACATTGTTAATAATAATAATAAAACTAATAATAATGATGAGATTGTTTGAATAGTAACAAAATTCCTGTAAATATTGTTATTATTACACACACAACTGCCTAAATAATAGCAACTATACAATAACAAAGAACATCAATAATAATAGTAATAAGAATTTAAATAACATATTGTTAAAATGTTAACATAAATATGCATTGTTATTAATAGTAAAAAAAAAAATCCTGTAAATAATATTATTATTACAACAGCCAAAATAACAACAACAACTATACAACAACAACAACAACAACAACAACAACAACAACAATAATATTAATAATAATAATAATAATAATTTATTTACATATATAAATAACACATTGTTAAAATGTTGTTAAAACTCTGTATTGTTATGAATAGTAACAAAATTATTTTAAATAATATTATTATTACAACAACCAAAACAAGAACAACTATACAAAAATAATAAAGATAATAATAATTTATTTAAATATATAAATAACACATTGTTAAAATGTTATTAAAGCTCTGTATTGTTATGAATAGTAACAGAATTCTTTTAAATAATATCATTATTACAACAACCAAAACAACAACAACTGTACAATAGTAATAATAATAATAATAGTAATAACAACAACAACAACAACAACAACAACAACAACAATAAATTATTTAAATATAAACAACATATTGTTAAAATATGATTAAAAATATGTATGAATAGTAACAAAATTCCTGTAAATATTATTATTACACACACAACAACCAAAACAATAACAACTATACAATAACAAAGAACATCAACAGTAGTAGTAGTAATAATAATAATAATAATAATAATAATAATACATTATTTAAATATGTAAAATAACATATTGTTTAAATGTTATTAAAAATATGTATTGTTATGAATAGTAACAAAATTCCTGTAAATAATATTATTATTACAACAACTAAAACAACAACTATACAACAACAACAATAATAATAATAATAATAACAATAATAAATTAGTTAAATTACAAATGAGATATTGTTAAAATGTTATAAACAATCCTGTAAATAATATTATTATCTATACTATATCAACTATACTGTAATGATGGACAGCAATAATAATAATAATAATAATAATAAT
Source organism: Labeo calbasu (assembly GCA_019740295.1). NCBI lineage: Eukaryota > Metazoa > Chordata > Actinopteri > Cypriniformes > Cyprinidae > Labeo > Labeo calbasu. The sequence continues at coordinate 9,487 of JAHKKF010536862.1, read as the reverse complement.
AATAATAATAAATTATTGTTGTTGTTTTTTTCATTTTATTATTGTTGTTATTATTTGTTGTTGTTGCCACTGCT
>JAHKKF010536861.1:0-16920 GCA_019740295.1 Labeo calbasu | reverse complement strand
CACTGGTGAAAGACACTTACATTTCCTTGTGTTTATCTTCTGCTAGGATCTGGTCATTTGGCTTGAGTCCATACCTGTGAGACGCACAAAACATCTTTGTAACACCAGATCTACTCATCAAGAACAATTCAAAGTAAAATAATAATAATAATAATAATAATAATAATAATAAAAATAATAATACTTCTCCTTTTTTTATTAGATTAAACCAGCTTCGGTGACATTAGTGGCATAAAAAAAATATGGTAAAAAAATTACCTCTCTAAATAGTCCCCTATAATTTATGCAATGTGGAAAACAGACAAAATCATGGAATCCAGCCATAAAAATGGAATTTACTGTATAATGCGTAATATTACAGAATTTGCCAAATTTTGGATGCATAAATCTAAAGTAGGTCAGTACACAAATCAAAACCTCATATACCTCATTGCCACCTCAATATATGAGTACATGAACAAATAATCTCTAGAAATGCTCTGAGAGTCACTTCATGAGCATTTTACTGCTTTTTGTGAGAAAAACCAAAACTATCGTCATATCATACATAAACAGAAACTTACAGGTCTTACAGCAACTCGTCAAAATGAAAGTTCGGTTTAACTTAAAGAAACTGTGACAGAAATGTATTACTAAATGTAATGATAGTAATACTGCTACTAATAATAAAATTATTATTAAAACATTATTTTTAAGGAATATTTACCAGAAAAATGTAAATACACAACACACTATTCTAAAAAAGAAAATACTGATTTAAAAGAAATAAAAAAAGAAATCAAATAATAATAAATTAGTTTTTATAAAAATCAATTCCTTAGAGATGCTTTTGATTATTAAAATGATTAATAAAATTAAAATTGATTATTAAAATGATTAATAAGCTTTTTCAATAAAATTTCATTTAACCATTAAAACAGAGTCTAGAAAAAGAAGTCCACTTCCAGAACAACAATTTACAGATAATGTACTCACCCCCTTGTCATCCAAGATGTTCATGTCTTTCTTTCTTCAGTCGTAAAGAAATTGTTTTTTGAGGATTTTTCTCCATATAGGGGACTTCTATGGTGCCCCGAGTTTTCAAAAAGCAGTTTAAATGTGGCTTCAAATGATCCCAAATGCAGTTGTCTTACTCTCCCTGAACTCTGTGTATTCTGGTTCAGGACAGTTAGGGTATGTCGAAAAACTCAGACCATATTTTCTCCCTTAACTTTAAAATCATCCTATATCGCTGTTTTACCTTTTTATTAACGGTGTTTGCAAAGACTGGGTTGGAATTTCTGCAGCGATGTAGGATGATTTTGAAATTATTTTTGAAGTTGAGGGAGAAAATAGGGTCTGAGTTTTTTAACATACCCTAACTGTCTTGAGCCAGAATACACAGAGTTCAGGGAGAGCAAGACAAGATGAGCGTTTGAGATTAACAAGTATTTAAATAGTATTTTTTTTCATGAAAATAACCGACCGTTTCACTAGATAAGACCCTTCTTCCTCAACTGGGATCGTTTACAACCACATTTGGGATTGTTTGAAGCCGCATTTAAACTGCATTTTGGAAGTTCAAACTCAAGGCGCCATGTCGACCCATCATATGGAGAAAAATCCTGAACTGTTTTCTTCAAAAAACATAATTTCTTTACGACTGAAGACAGAAAGACATGAACAACTTGGATGACAAGGGGTGAGTACATTATCTATAAACTGTTGTTCTGGAAGTGGACTTCTCCTTTAAAACAGAAAAAAAATGGAAAACAGAAAAATTAAAAGAAAAAACAAAAACAAAACTGAATTTGGGAAAAAAATAAAATGGAATTTATATGGCCCTATTTAAACTAATTCATGTTGAGCGAACTTGTGCCATATTTTGTCGTCACGTACAGCTAATCATCTTAAAATGTACTCTCAAACAGATATTATCATGAAACAATCTACACAAAACAGATCCATCCGCCCTGAGATTAAGACAAGCACGTGCGACAGCTCATTTTAGTAAGACGGCTGTAGGTGAAGGTCTTAGGACTAACACAAAATAAAGCTTCTTTCATTGAGCGATAATCACTTCATCAACTTAAAACGTCTGAGCACAATAATATGCACAATTTTTTTTTAACTGAATTCTGTGTCTGATTCAGTCCTGCATTTACAAAAAGAAGGTCAGTTATGAGTCATTCATAACAGATGAACATGAACTTGGTGTGCTTTTAAAAATGGAAACCATCTGACAACTGTCTGTAGTCTGTGCTTGTGGTACAAAGGGTCATAACAGCTCATCTAATAAGGTGAAATTCTACATCTGAAAAAAATTATTGAACTAGACACTGACTAATAGCAAATATTAGAGGTTTTATGCAGCAACAATAAAAAGTACTCGGAGATGAAGGCAAAAATAATAAAATGACTTAAGTATTATTCACACAACTTTTTTTTTCATAGACAATAAAGAATGTTTAATCTTAAAAAAAAAAATAATAATAATAATAATAATAATATATACATATATGTATATGTGTGTGTGTGTGTGCATATATATATATATATATGTATATATATATATATATATATATATATATATATATTTTTTTTTTTTTTTAACGTCCTATTCAAAGGTACCTGAAAATGTGTCTTACGACATTCACGAATATAAAGCATTTTTGCTATTTTCAACATTTAAGTNTCGGAGATGAAGGCAAAAATAATAAAATGACTTAAGTATTATTCACACAACTTTTTTTTTCATAGACAATAAAGAATGTTTAATCTTAAAAAAAAAAAAAAAATAATAATAATAATAATATATACATATATGTATATGTGTGTGTGTGTGTGCGTATATATATATATATATATATATATATATATATATTTTTTTTTTTTTTTTTTTTTTAACGTCCTATTCAAAGGTACCTGAAAATGTGTCTTACGACATTCACGAATATAAAGCATTTTTGCTATTTTCAACATTTAAGTTTCTTAAGCTGCAAATCAGCATATTAGAATGATTTCTATATACATACAGGTGTATAATGTGACACTAAATACTGAAGTAATGGCTGATAAAAATTCAGCTTTGCCATCACAGGAATAAATTACATTTCAAAATACATTTAAATAAATAACAGTTATTTTGAACTGTAATAATTTCACAATATAGCTGTATTTTTGTATTTTGTTAATGGTAGTGTATATGCATGTAAGCTTGTAAGAGGTTTTGTTGTGGTTCTCTCCCAAGTGAAAAAAAAGGTTAACAAATTAACCTAAGGAGTCAAACCTTAATTTGTCAGTGAATGTCTTTAAAAGAACATAATAAGTGACCAAGTGGCATAACTGAGATTTAGGTGATGAAGCAATGTTTTAACTTCTCGTCACTCAATCAAATTGCTCAAGTAGCTAAAACTATTTTCCATTATCTTGAAAGTCTTTTTATATTCGGTATGTGGTCAACCATGTGCTGGGCTGATATCTAATCATTAAATAGGCAGCTTACTGATCTCTCTTAATGCATCTTGGTAATCTATTCTTTGACTCTGCCGTGCAAACACCAGGTCAAGCAACTAAACAAACTCCTTAGAATAAATCAAATGGAAATCATTGCAGTCAAAGTCTGCCACAGGTCAAGCTGTTCTGAAACAGCAGTTTTAAGATTACCAAACCTGTCTGCAATACTGCTGACAGTTAGAAGCCAATAAACTGTAGTTTGACTGTTTAAAAAACAATTATATTTAAAGATAAATGTGTGTCCTGGTAGATTATAGAATTTATAGCATAAAAGTTACCTTTGCGAAATGACTAAACACAAACTGGTTAAACCTGCACATTATTTTAAAATGATTTAGAAAGGTCAGATCACGTTGCCAACTATTGAAAACATCTGTTTGGTAAAACCGCTCGAAGTGTGCCACCTCACGGTCATGGTAAGGCAAGGACGTTAATGGCAAGTCGGGTACTGCCAGTGTGTTTGGGGTTATGTAATGAAGGGGGTATTGTTTTATGACTAGTGCTGGAATAGCACTGCGAGTAAGGCTACGTGTCAAACAGGAGATTTCCTCTCACCCGCAGAGTGCCCATGGCACATGCCGCCTCCTTAAAGAACAAGGACACTTGGCCTATTAAACGTAGCGGGTTTAATTTCTTCACAAAGAAGATTATGAACCCAAAAGCTACTGGGCTTCCAACATGGGCTGACCAAAGATCAACCACTCGGTGACATTTTAAAAAGAGGTTTTAGTTCACACGTCACCCAAGACAAAATGCTGACACGACACACTGATCCCAAAGCAAACGTACAGCAGGGCCCAGCCATGTCATCAAATAGATTCAAATCAAATTGATTTTAAAGAAACATGTGACTTACTTGTCTAGGAAGTCTTTGTCCACAACAGCGCAGATGTCAAGCAGGGGGTTTCCCATCCCGAAAAGGGCATTTTGACTGCAAAACAAGACATGCGTGTCCAGTTAAGACATTAGGAAAACAACTGAGTAGTCCTGACAACAGACTTAAGCTTAGTTACACTAAAAGCATATGCACAAGGCCTTCGTGATTCACTTGCATGATGTGTCTTCTAAAGATAGCAGGGACATTTCTTTGACCAAGCAGACTATTTTCACCAAAAATTCAAAAAATGTGCATAACTCAAGCGTTTCTGTCTTGAGGGACTTTACATAACCGAAATTCAGCATAAACACTGAAGATGCATTCAAGCATAAATGACAGCACATTACACAATTTGAAAAACGTAAGCATTGCTTACGCAGAAGAGCTACAAGCTAGATATTTTGTCTAGCACATGCAGAAATACTCAGCATTTGTTTAGCCAGACACAGTTTTAAAAGCAGAAATGCATGTTATAAATGTTTCAAACTAGGCACTAAAACATTAAAGAAAGCATTAGACAGTCACCACATCTAACCAACCAAGCATTCAAACACGTGGCTGAGTGACCGACTGTTCATTCACCCTGGATGAGACATGTGTGGAGACCCTAAGATTAAAACTTAGCAGTGAGTACTGATAAAAGCCTGCATGTTTTTCCATATTCTCTATTATTAATGTAAACAAATAAGGAAGCACTTCCAAATACTACAAGGAATGAGCCATTCAAATGAGCAGACAACAAAATTCGTCTAAATGAACACTCACACTCCTACATTCAAAGAAAGCCAATTGTTTAGTGTAAGTTATGGGAAACACGTGAAGAAGCACAGATGTGTCAGTGTGGGAGTTTGTGAAGCTTGTGGTGCTCTAAAACAGATGTTTGGATGTGCTGTTCAATGAATAAAGAAATACATGAATATAATTTCTGTAGTGGCTAAAATCATTTATGTACAGCTAAAAGTAAGCAGCAGCCATCTGAGCAACATGGTAAATGTGCAAACTATGCAGAAAACAATAAAACATCACATCTTGTGAGCTTCCATTAGCCAAAAAAAACCAACAAATTCTCTTAAAACGACAAGCTACTTTGAGTTGGAATTTTTTTTCTCTTTTCATTATGGAATGACAAAATTATAAGTCTTAGAAAATTCCTTAAATAGCTGAATAGGTGTCTAACTATCCAATTTAGCCCTACCTGGCTGTAGGCATGAGGATGGCTTGAGGTGATGATGCTCACTGGAGTTTAATGACAGTCAAGACGGACAGTCAGCGGTCTGCAATGTTTGTACTCAGACGCAAGACCACCTCGCCGCTGATTGGCTGAACGAGCACAGCATCGACTGCTGATTGGCTGAGTGCTCCGTTTAAGATTTTTGTAGTAATATTGCGTAAACATAAAAAAGAAGCTAAATGTACATATTAAACGTAAAATACTATATTTGCCACCCAGTATGCAAATACAAGCAATAATGACCAATATTCAGCTGTGACCTAACCGTACTCATACATGACAGTATACCAGTGTGCAAGTATTGTCATTTATTCCCAGTGGCCATTAGCCGAATAACTATGATATATTAGCCAAGGCTGATATTTCGTAATGACAGCACTCCTAAAGGCATATATCTGATACGGCGGCTGTCAGTATGTTTGGAACAGAAATACCAGCCGGAAAGTGACCTACACAACTTGCAAACAACATGTGTGCATGGGGCGTAAAGTAAACGGACAACTATATTGTGTACTCACGCATGTTTTTTGAATGCATGCATGTACTTATGTTATATATGAAAGCGTGTACAGCAGGAAGACTTTTTGTGCAGCAGAGCTGAACTGCATAACAAAAGACACGTGGAGCCGGAGGGACGCACTCCAGTGGTCAATATAAAACATTCAAGGACAACGGATGTTCAGAAGCATTAATCATTTGTACACAACAACACGAACTCACCAGTCACCTATGTATAACTTAAGTGATTGTGGAAGGCTTTGGATATTGTTCACTCAAAAAAACCATATGATCACGAGTTTAGGCTTTGCAGCAAAACTGAACTGATTCATTGGCACTGCTCTAAAATGGGGAAATGCCCGATACATTCCTCTCCAGTGCAACAACAATGTGGTTTTGAGAGAGAAAACACTAAATTGACAGCACATGGACTTTAAATGACACGCAGACTAGACCTCTGACCCAAAAGTGCTCGCAAACAAACCGCCGCGTGTTTAATAAAATCTATAAACACACGCTTGACTCAGTCATTCTTCACTGTTCAACCGATGCTTGCGTTTGCTGTACCTGAGCTTTTTTTCCTCGAGTTTAATCCTCTTGGCTTTAGGTTCATCGGACGCCATGCTTTAGTGTGATAGAGCTCTATCAAATACGCTCCAGGCACCTTGTTGAACGAATGAAGCATCTGGATGCGCGGGTAAGCGGATAGTTCTTTTGAATTGAATCTTTTCACTGAATCGATTCACTTATCTATTCCTTCACGAACCGGACTGAAAAGGTCCGAGATGTTCTCAAGGATTCATTGAACCGAGAATCGTCTCTCTCTCATTCATACTGAGCCGATGAGTGAGCTGTTAATTAAAGCATTCGATTCTCGGTTCAGTGAGTCGGTAAATATCGTGAGTGAACCGAAGGGGTTAAACTTACTTTAATAGCCAAATAGCAGATACGTTACAAGTAAAACAGAATGCAAATGTATGAAAAAGGCCGTCGTTTTAATAAAATTTAATGAAAAACGCAACAAACAGCGTGTTCTTACACGCCACGTGATTATATGAAGAACCAATGAATCTGTTCATTTAACTATTTTTCGAAAAGAGCTGTTCAAAAGAACCGATTCGGTTAACTGATACTAGCCGTGAGGAGAAAAAATTACCAGAGACACATAGCTGTCCCTGTGTATCGCCGGAGCAAAAAGTACATTTCCATGCTAATATAAACTTTAATGAAGCACATACTTTGCAGAGGTGTTGTTGAACGTCTTTAATCTTATGCGTTTTTCATAAGAAGCGATTTTTTGTGTTTTAAATCCACTTCAATATGAATTCACGACAGGCTTAGATTCGAACGCATGAACCCCAGGAAGGAGGAGTGACTGCCACATTTGCAAACGGGGGATACTGCCTGAAAACATTAATAAAGACAGCTGTCTACAGGTAAGATTTATTTACAATAAGTTTAGATATGTGTAGTTTTGAACAACCGACTGCCTGCCTTAGTTCGACTGAATATTATTGTCTAAAAAGAATCGGTAGACGCAGGATATCCTGTAACTCTTCTTTGAGGAAGCAACTTTCATGCATTTGTTTTTTTAGTATTTTCTGAGGGATTAATGATTTTGTTAGCTATCACACAGTACTGCATTGTCTTTAAAGTTATAGTAATTTCTATGTTGCAAGTTTGTTTGCAACCAGAAAGAAGAAATATAGGTTCTTAAGTTTTCATTGACTGCTATAGGATCATACAGTTGTTTGCACAGAGCTCAGGACCTGAAATGTAGCTTTATAAAGTGCACAATTCACAGCTTTTAGATCTAACCTCTGCTCAGTATTATTTATATTTATAATATTTGCTTTTTTATTATTTAGGTGATTATATGGGAATGGGTGTTCGTAAAATAGGGATAAAACTGTAATCTGCTTTAAAGCCACTATCCTAATTTTGACCTACACTACTAGTCAAAAGTTTTTGAACGGTAAGATTTTTAATGTTTTTTAAAGAAGTCTCTTCTGCTCACCACGCTTATATTTATTTGATCCGAGGTACAGCAATAACAGTAAAATTTTGAAATATGTTTTTACTATTTAAAATAACTGTTTTCTATTTGAATAATTTTAAAATGTAATTTATTCTTGTTGCTCAAAAATGTAGATTTTTTTATGTTTCATTGATGAATAGAAAGTTCAGAAGAACAGTATTTATCCGAAATAGAAATCTTTTGTAACATTATTTCCTCATCACTTTTGATCACAGGAATAAATTACATTTTAAAATATATTCAAATAGAAAGCAGTTATTTTAAATAGTAAAAAATATTTCACAATATTACTGCTTTTGCTATTTCTTGGATCAAATAAATGCAGGCTTGGTGAGCAGAAAAGACTTCTTTAAAAAACATTAAAATCCTACTGTTCACAAACTTTTGACTGGTAGTGTAATTCTCATTACTTAATTACTGTAGGTAAAAAGAATGTTTTATTTCTTATACAGATTATTAAATATGGATAGTGACTTTAAATCAGTAGTTCTCATTGTACATTTTTGATTTTTCATTTTTACAACCAGCATTATTAAAAAACACTGGAATAACATACTTGCTGTTAGCACCGTGACTCCCATTCTCATTGTCCCATTCTCATCCTGTTGAAATTCCAGCCCTCATCATGATTCACAGCTTGTTTCTGATAAACAATGCTGGCGATTTATTCCTGGAGAAACACTGGAAGAGTGTCATAAGCCGCTCGGTCTGCGATTATTTTTTCGAAGCACGAGAGAAGGCAGTGGAACCTGACAATGTGCCTCCTGTCATCCGCACCCCTCATCACTATCTCATAAACATCTACCGTGAGAAGATCTTCTTTGTTTCTGTCATCCAAACAGAAGTGCCTCCGCTCTTTGTTATAGAATTTCTGCATCGAGTCGCAGAGACATTTCAGGTATAAATACCCACCGACGGTGTGGCATAGTTTGGGTTCAGAAAGAATTTATTTTAAGAATGTAATGCTTTTATTCAGCAAACTTGGTGTACATTTTCTTGTAGATGTCTTGCATACTTTAGAATGTGTGTTGAATAATGGTATTTTATAATAATTTACGCAGGACTATTTTGGAGAATGTTCTGAGACTACAATCAAGGACAATGTGGTCATAGTGTACGAGCTTTTGGAGGAAATGTTGGATAATGGCTTCCCCCTCGCTACAGAATCCAACATCTTGAAAGAACTCATCAGACCTCCCACAATCCTGCGGACGATGGTTAACACTATCACAGGTAAGACGCCACACATCTGAGTATTTTATTTATGGCCATGTGATGTTGAGAATCTAACTGATTCATAATCTTCAGGCAGTAGTAATGTTGGCGAAACGCTTCCTACTGGTCAGCTCTCCACTATTCCATGGAGAAGAGCAGGTGTGAAATACACTAATAATGAGGCTTACTTTGATGTGGTGGAAGAAATTGATGCCATCCTGGATAAGTCTGGTAAGACTGTTTTTGGTACTTTGATTTCACAGTTACAGTTGAGGTCAAAAGTTTACATACACCTTGCAGAATCTGCAAAATGTTATTTTACCAAAATAAGAGAGGTTATACAAAATGCATGTTATTTTTTAAATTTAGTACTGACCTGAATAAGACGTTTACATATAGTCCACAAGAGAAAAGAGTAGTTGAATTAAAAAAATGAATCCTTCAGGTCCCACAGATTCTTTGGTTTTTCAGCATTATTGTGTATTTTAACCCTTTTCAACAATGACTGTATAATTTTGTGAGATCCATGTTTTCACACTGAGGACAACAGAGGGACTCATATCCAAGTATTACAGAAGGTTCAAACGCTCACTGATGCTCCAGAAGGAAAAAACACGCATTAAGAGCCAGGGGTGTAAACTTTTGAACAGAATAAAGATGTGTACATTTTTTTTATTTTACCTAAATCTCATATTTTTTCATTTAGTGCTGCCCTTCAGAAGCAGTTACAGAAGATACTTACATGTTTCCCAGAAGACAAAATAAGTTCAATTTACCCTGATCTTCAAATTCAAAAAGTTTTCACCCTCTGGAGCATCAGTGAGCGTTTGAAGCTTCTGTAATAGTTGCATGTGTCCCTCAGTTGTCCTCAGTGTGAAAAGATGGATCACAAAATCATAGTCATTGTTGGAAAGGGTTCCAATACACCAAAAATGCTGAAAAATCAAAGAATTTTTGGGACCTGAAGGATTTTTCTGAAGAACAGCAGGCAGTTTAACGATTCAGGACAAACCAAGGACTCATGAACAACTATCACTAAACACAAAAAAAACACCTGTGGATCATTCAGGTATCAACACGGTATTAAGAATCAAGTGTATGTAAACTTTTGATCAGGGTCGTTTTTATAAAATCAGCTATTATTTTCTCTTGAGGACTATATGTAAACATCTTCTATGTGCATATATTTTATTCAGGTCAGTACTAAATAAAAAAATAACATGCATTTTCTATGATTTGGTCAAATAATTAAGTGTATGTAAACTTTTGACCTCAACTGTTCATTGTTTATGCGAATGCATAATACTGAAGGGGTTGTATTTCCTTTCAAGGTTAATGTTGGTGTTCTCTTCTGTTTCAGGAACTACAGTTTTTGCAGAAATCCAAGGAGTTATTGATGCTTGTGTCAAGCTCTCTGGCATGCCAGATCTTACTCTCTCATTTATGGTGAGGGCACTTTTCTTTTTGGATGCATTTTATTTTTCTGTCCCGTCAACTATATTTAAAGTTGTGATGAAACCAAACTATCGACAGATCTTTTTATTTTTTATATTGTGATGTATTATTGAGAAAACAATAAATGTAGGGTGGAGAACTGGATCTATCAGTTGGTTGTTAATTAGATTTTGAGATGTGGCCGTGTCACTCAAAAATAGAAGCAGATGAATGCAAGCTTGCATGGGCTGGGTTTAAGCAGGTTGCCATTACCTTAAACATTACAAGGTCATTATTATAAAATAAATAAGACATGTACACAGTCAGATGAATTGTTCACAATAAGATCTATAACATGCATTTAAAAAATAGATATGGTCTTAATCTTAAATCTTTGTCAGTATCTGTGTTCTTATCTAACTTTGACCTTATCTAATAAAAGTTCAGAGCACAAGTGGCGCCACTGGGCGCCTGTAGTGCAACTAAGGATTGAGTATCTTTTTCAAGGACAGAAAAACAAAAAGATAAAGCATTATACACATTACACTTTGTCTAAAACTATTTGAAACAACATTTCTTTAATGCATGCAGCTTTTATGACCTTTATGACCAAGGGACTATATTGTTTTTTTTAAAAACTTGTTTCATTAAAACATTTTTTAACACAACTGTATGTTGTCCATCCACAGAACCCCAGACTTCTGGACGATGTGAGCTTTCATCCATGCGTCCGTTATAAGAGATGGGAAAGTGAAAGAGTTATCTCCTTCATTCCCCCTGATGGAAACTTTCAGCTCATGTCGTATCACATCAGTGCGCAGAAGTAAGCAGAGTATTGATCTGTAGTAAATATGTATTAAAGCTATTTAGATATTCCTCGTCAAAAGTTTTTTTTTTATCTGATTTCACAGCCTTGTAGCAATCCCAGTATATGTGAAGCAGAACATCAGTTTCTTTGAGACTGGATCTTCAGGAAGACTGGACATCACTGTGGGTCCTAAGCAGACCATGGGAAAGACTGTGGAGTGTTTGGTAGTGACCGTACACATGCCCAAAGTGGTTCTCAGTGCCAACCTCAATGCCACTCAGGGAACCTACAACTATGACCCCGTCACAAAGGTCAGATGCAACTCTTTGTCTTCCATTTTTATTGATTTATTGTACTGGTGGTATTATAGTGATGTCACAGCTGTTGATCATTTGAAACAATATTTTTCAGTAGTTTTCCTTTGGATGTTGTCTTGTAGATTTTGGTGTGGGACATAGGGAAACTTAACTCTCAAAAGCTTCCCAATCTGAAAGGAAGTCTAAGCCTGCAGTCTGGAGCTCCTAAACCAGAGGAGAACCCAAGTCTGAACATTGACCTGAAAATCCAGCAGTTAGCCATCTCAGGTAGGCTAGTGTCCTTTTATCAGCTTTGGTCGTTATTCATTGCCAGCAGGACCTTGTGATAAAGCACTATTGTTATTAAGAAGCTTTTAAAAAGCTGCTATAACCCTGCTTGATTTATTATTTGTTCACTTTTCATCTTATTCATCTTAAAGAAGAAGTCCACTTCCAGAACAAAAATGTACAGATAACGTACTCACCCCCTTGTCATCCAAAATGTTCATGTCTTTTTTTTCTTCAGTCATAAGGAAATTGTGTTTTTTGAGGAAAACATTTCAGGATTTTTCTCTGTATAATGGACTGCTATGGTGCCCCAAGTTTGAACTTTCAAAATGCAGTTTAATGCGGCTTCAAATGACCCCAAATGCGATTGTAAACAATCTCAGCCGGGGAAGAAGGGTCTTATCTAGCAAAACGATTGGTTATTTTCATTAAAAAAATACAATTTAAATACTTTTTAATCTCAAACTTGTATTGCTCTGCCTGAATGCCTCGGAATCGATTCTTTTTGAAATTGACTCCCAGCCCTAGCAGAAGTTCCGACCCAGTCTTCGCAAAGTGAACATGCAAAGAAGATCAAACACCCTTAACAAAAAAGGTAAAACAGCGATTATAGGACGATTTTGAAGTTGCGGGAGAACATGCGATGGAAGTTTTTCGACATACCCTAACAGCCATGAACCGAAAAAAAAACAGTTGAGGCAGAGTAAGAAAAGATGAACCTTTGACATTAAAAAAATATATAAATTGTATGCTAGATAAGACCCTTCTTCCTCGGCTGGGATTGTTTGAAGCTGCATTTAAACTGCATTTTGGAAGTTCACACTCGGGGCACCATAGAAGTCCACTATATGGAGAAAAATGCTGAAATGTTTTCCTCAAAAAACATAATTTCTTTACAACTGAAGAAAGAAAGACTTGAACAACTTGAATGACAAGCGGGTGAGTACATTATCTGTACATTTTTATTCTGGAATTGGACTTCTCCTTTAATATGTGCTACATGAATACCGTTATGCTTACTTCACTCTCTTTTCTGTTTCACAGGTCTGAAAGTCAATCGTCTAGACATGTACGGAGAGAAATATAAACCATTCAAGGGTGTGAAATATGTGACCAAAGCTGGGAAGTTCCAGGTCAGGACATGAGGCCAGCTGCAGAACATCACAATGATATGCCAAAAGTTTATTAGAGGTGCCATTTTCTAAGTGACAAATCATACAGGATTGCAACCTTGTGCAAAATCTCCCTTGTTTTTTTTTTTTAAACATCGCAGTTACATTTGTTATTGTAATATTTATGTTTCTTCTTTTGTGGGAAGTAACTGGCAATTTGAAAGAAGTGAAAATCTCTCCACTGGAGAGTACTAGGAGAGCTTTTTCTTTGGGAATCTTTAACTTCATATCAATAACATTCCATTTAATGTATTAAAACTGTATTATGTTAGGATTTAAGGTACAGTAAATCACAATACTGCTTTACAGTCTTTGATATTGGCACAAAACCATACCTGGGAGTTTCTGCATATATTCACAAGTCTTATTTTTTCATTTTTCACATACTTTTGCTAGTGGCCTTTGAATGGAAAAAAAATACTTTAAGGAGGCCTCACACACTCAAACTGCCTTTTTAAAAAAACAGTCATGCTTAAAGCAAGACGTATTTACAGTGATGCAATCTACTCATCTACTACGCAATCACATCACTGCTCAGAAGTGAATGGAAGCTGTGTTTGATTGTAGACAATTACACTTAAAGTAGTTACAAGCACTACGGAGCCATTTTGAGCACAAGTGATAAAATCGGTTCTGTTGCACCAACCTGCAGTGATACGGTAGATATGCAGGTCTGCCACCTTAATGAAGCTTTGAGGATTTGCACACAAGGACACGCAATTGCATTATTTTGTAAAATGTCAAGAGAACTGCATACCTGCATTTTGAGATATGTATTTAAACCAAAAGCCTTCAGATTTATAAAGTTTGCAAACAAAAGAATTTTGTGTGTTTCCACCTTTGACTAAGCCCTTTTGTAGTACAAGTGAGACAATAACTTGACATATTTGAGGAATGAAGTTGCCAAACAAAACACCTTAACTGTTTTTTTTATTAATCTGAGGCACATAAGATGTTTTTTTTTCTGTGACACTGAAAAAGTCAACATTAGTGTCATATATACATTCACAAAGCAGTAATTTCACCCTTTCTAAATGTCATCAGAACCCACAACATGCTATTTCACATACAAATACAGCCCTGTAAACTTTCACAACGAGGCACTATATTGGGCTGAAAAGGTACTCCTTTAAATGTATATGTTGTAGATAAGAGTTTTTAAGTGAATGCAAGGCAGTGAAGCATCTTGATAGTGTTTGTGTAGCTGTACAGAAAATTTCAGAGCGCATCTTCAGCTAATAATGGTGATGAGCTTGTGCTACTGGGATTTTCATACTATAATTCACACATTTGATTCTATACTGTAAATTTACTGTCCTTAAAATGATAGATCACCCAAAAAATCTGCAGTTTACTCACCCACATGTCATTCCAAACTTGACTTTCTTCTGTGGAACACAAAAGAAGACATTTTGAAAAATATCTCTGTTTTTGTCTATACTTGAAAGTCAATGGGGTCCAAAACAACATAATGACTTTCATTGCATTGACAAAAACATTTTCCATTTTAGGACAACGGGATGTTTTTTTTTGGGTAAACTCTGCATTTTAAGCATCTCCAAACACGTAAGTATCACATTTAAACAAGCCACCTGGGTCTTGTTACCCATTCTTTTTAAATGGGTAAAAACATTAAGACAGCTCCATTATCAATATACTACAAACACAATCACGCAGATAAACGTCAACATTACAGCTGTAAACTGTAAACAGACTGAGCTAAGAAAGAACAGTTCAACTGTTGTGAGGATTGTGCTTTTCTTTGAACACATTTAAATAATCGTTCACTCTCTCAACAAGCTTATCAGAAAGAAGAGTGAATAAAGTATAAAGAATTTAAGTGTTAACTATCTAAGCTTTTACATGTCTATGTAGAGTTACACCATAGATGTTTTTATTTGATAGCTAAAGTGTAAAAAAACTAAATCTTTGGCATCAACCATGCCATGCAAAATACATCTTTGTAATGGCACGACCCATCAAAAAAGGCATTATCATATTTAATAAATAGCTAAGCAAAAGTTCATTATAAATATGAGCGAAGAACAGTTGATTATAGTGAATTGTAACTTAAAAACCACCAGCCATAGGGTTTTTGAATAGCAAAGTAAAACGTACAACATTGTGTTGAATATTTGCGACTAAAAAGTGATCTGTGATCATGTTCTGATGAAAGATAAGAAATATAAATATATACATTTCAATAAGAAAATTGAATTGTCAAAAACTAATTTAAAGTAAATTTCATCTTCATCATGAACGCCGACATTGTTCGAGAGAGGCATCATGCCATTTTTCTCCAATACAAAATAGAAAACATCTTCATGCAAAAAATATATATATACCTGGAATTTGGAAACCCAACATACCAAAAATATATATTTAAAAATCTGCTTCCTGTATACTCCTACACTATACCTCAGTAGTGTGAGATAAAGGTAACAACAGCAAACCTTCCGGACAAAAATAGCCTCCGTAAGAAGCAGCGTAGGTGTACCAAGTACCAATACCAGCAAGTAAATAAAAATAAGTAATACCAGTCAACCCGAAACTAGAGCCGAACGCTGATGTCCAAAAGTATAAGAATCAGATAGGGTTCATTCTCTCCACACTGCCACCCCTTATCAGATCCCACACGTTTGAAAAGGCAAGGATGCGAATTGCTAATCGGAAACAACGAGTCCTCAGTTTACTGGTACCAGGGGGTCTTTCGGACCCAGCGAAGAGTGAACCCTGCATCTGTGCGGATCTTGATGGAGGCGGCTTCAGCTTCTCTGACCGTCTCCTTCACAGACTGCATGAGGTTCTGTGCATTGTGCACAAGCATCTCCGTAGCCTTAAAAACAAACACAATCAATATAATTCCAATCCAATCCAACAAATCCTTCATTAAAGGGGTCATGAACTGCCTTTTTTCAGGGTTCGTACAGATACTGTAAAATGAAATTCCAGGACTTTCAAGGACTTTAAGCATTTCTTTTTTATTCTTAAGGATAGAGATCTCACTTATCAAACTATGTCTTCTCTTTCAAATTCTAAATTTTAAAGATAAATAAATCAATAAAAATATACTAATAATAAATGGCAAAAATAAAGTGAAGCACATGCTAAGTATCACTACTAAAGTATTACAAAGTATACTACACTTTTACTATAGTAAATCCACGGTTAATTTTCTTAAGAGATTTGTATTTGTGTATACTTTCTTTGTTTTGTTTTTATAACTGTACTGCCTTAATGGTTTGTTTTCTACTGTTTTAGAAAAAGAAAAATCAGACAAAAAGATTTGCGAAATCACTCCAAAGTCCCGACCTAAGTCAAATGATTCGCGAACCCGCTCCGAAGTCCTGATCTAAATCATATGATTCGCGATACGTGATTTGAAGTCCCGACCTAAGTCAACTGAATTGTGAACCCGCTCCGAAGTCCCGTCCTAAGCCAAATGATTCACGAACCTGCTCCGAAGTCCCGTCCTAATTCAAATGATTCGCGATACGCGATTTGAAGTCCCGACCTAAGTCAAATGATTCGCGATACACGATTTGAAGTCCCGTCCTAATTCAAATGA
>JAHKKF010536860.1:15661-28928 GCA_019740295.1 Labeo calbasu | reverse complement strand
CTAAACTTATTTGAGTTGACTGAACTTAAAATTTTAAGGCAGCAGGGTAACAAATTATTTTAAGCTGACTCAACAAATTGTGTTTTTTTTATTTTTTACAGTGTAGAGTTGTCATGTTTTTGTAAGTAAATGTGTAAATACATGACAGTGTTATGTATCGTAAACATATTCAGTTGTATTTGTGGTAATGGAGTAATTAAACTTTGTCATTACTGGAATCAATTACAGCACAAATATAGAAAACAGCTTAAATTGAAATAATATTTCACAGTTTTACCATTTTTGCTGTATTTTTATCAAATAAATGCAGCCTTGGTAAGAATAAGACTTATTTTGATTTTTTTTTTTTTTTTTGTAAACTCAGATCAGCCTCAAACTTTTGAAATAGAGTGTATATATTATAAAATCTACACCATAACAGTAATAGGCAAAGAAAACACGGCATTGTTACTTAAAAACACATTATTTTCTTTATTTTTTTTTCAATTGAGTATGCCTTCAAATGTCCCCAAAGGAAGATTTTGTCAAATTACAAGTCAACTCACAAAACACATCAATAGTTCACCCAAAAATAAAAATTTGTTTTCTATTTTCCATTTAATAAAGTAAATGGGAATTCTTTTGTGAGTAGTCATATTGATTGCTTTTGTGACTTTTATGGTGTTTTTTTGTTCTCTTAAATGAATTGCCAAAACATTCTGCAGCATTTCGCTATTTGAATTCCACAGAAGAAATAGTCAAAAAGTCATATGGCTTTGACGCAAGAAGTGTTACAAGACTATTATCTAATTGAATTTCTCTTTGCATTCTGGGGTTAAAGGCCAAAACTGCTAATATGATTTTTAGGTGAATATGAAAAGGCCAGAATTTAGGAGCTCAACAAGACAAAACAGTCCAGAATCTGGAGTCTGGAACAGCTCGAACAATGCGAGGATTCGCCCGTACTGATCCACAGTCTCCCCGCAGACCTTATCTGGGCTCGGCACAGAAGAGAGAGAGTCTCAGTAATGGGTGGAGGACTGCAGTGGTGTCAGAGAACAAAGCTGCCAACAGCGGCAGCCCACAGCTTCCACTGACACATCTGATAGGGTCCTAACAGAGCGATATACCAGAGACGGATAGTTCTGCAGAAGGCGAGACCAATTCTCGAACGCGAGTCTGGGAGAGTAATGGGGAAAATTAAAAGATAGACTACAGAGAGAGCGGGGGAGGAGAGAGAGGGAGTGCGAACGAATGATGAGGTGGGCTCCGAGTAATAAAATGTGAATTGGACGGGCCTCCTGGACTGTTCTCTGGGAAGGAACTGGTGGACAGAGGGGAAGTTCCTTTGAGATTGCCAGTATGTGGCGGCTCATTTGTTTCCATCTGGTTGTTCAAGGTTAAGAGCTTGCCTTAAAGGACTGATAAACGACTCTCCCGGGCCGCGCTATACAGCCGTGAGATGCGCCGTGGCCAATGGAGAGTGCGTCTAATTTCCTTTATCACCTTCCAGCTTTAATCCGCAGGCCCTCTGACACACACACACACACATACAGCCAAGCCCAGTTAACATTTATCTGTCAGGTTGGGCATGTTCTCACTCTCTCTCTCTCTCTCAAAGCTCTTCCCGTCTCATTCTCGCGCTCGGTCTGAATGCGTATCACCACGCGTGTTAAGGCTGAGAGCAGGGGCCACTCGCTAGGATTTTCCACTGTCTTATTACACTAGCCGTGAAGCGATATGTGTCATGGGAGGAATACTGAAGATGATTTTTTTTTTTTCTGTATTTGCTATAATTCACCTGCGGTGTCACATGCGGGACACGTCTCTCGGCATGGTCCCCATTAACTGCAGTGTTTTGTGTGGAGATACGGGTGTGGTGGATTGTTTACAGGAAAAACAGAAAGCAGCCGATTCTTCAGCCAGACTTACATCAGCCATTTTCTTCCCAAAGAAACGGACTGACTTTAGTGCGTTATTATTTCACAGTTGGCCTCGGTGGTGCGGTTAGCGAACTAGCTCGGGTGATTCATTCTTGTTATAAATGTTTTGAATTATATTCTTAAGTGTGTCAGTTTTGTGATGGAAAAATATTTTATTCACAGCTGGTTCGTGATCCAGATATTACAAGTGCTGACACACAATACTGACAAAAGTGGTAACCTATTCCAGCTTCAATACAATACAAGCTCAACTGTGAATTGATAATGTTTATTATACAAGAAATAATTTTGACTCATCCCTTAAATACCTTAAAAAAAGAATAAAGTTACGGTTCGACATTCACAGTTGTAAATGGGGCCAGCTTTTGAAGGATGTTGAAAGCAAGGCAAGTCACCTTAATCTGTTTATACAACACAGATTGTTTCAAAGCAGCTTTATAAACAGAAAAATAACAATAACAAACTTCATCAAATATGAGACAAATCCAAATTCTGCTGTAAACAGCTCTAGAAAGACAATAGTGTCATTATTCAGCTCCAGTCTGTTCAGTGTTGATTTGAGCCGAAATGTGAAGCTTATAATATAAAACACAATAATTATTCTGTTAAAACACAAGTATTATTATGAGCTGTAAAGTTGTTCTTGTTATTTTGCCATCATGGCAATGAAGTTTATGTAAGCCACTTGCAGTGGAAGTAAATGGGCCATTTTGGAGAATTCAAAAGCAGAAATGTGAAGTTTATAATGTATAAACACATTAACCCTTTAACTGTCACTTCCATTTTTGAACACAGACATAAAAAAGCACTTAAAATCCAGACTTAAATTTTTATAATTCATGAATGAAAATTCATAATATGATTTTAATGTACATTTTACGTGGTCAGATTTTAAAATGCTTTCAAAAGGTGAATTTTGAGATTTTAAGTTTTGAACTGATATATAATTTCTTATGATTTCTAAAACGTGATAGGGAAAAAAGCGACGAAGAAAGTCTTTTGTGACAAAGGTCAGAAATCATGTTATGATGGCGATTTTTTTAAGTTGCACTTTTGACATATTAATCTATTACTTTTCCTACATAATTTGTAACACAAAAATATGGTAAAATATCTATTTAGGAGTGATTAGATTAGATTTTATTTGTAATATAGTGAAGTAAACTTAGGCGTACCACAGAGGGGACGGTGACAGTTAAAGGGTTAATTCTTCTGTTAAAACTTGAGTATTATTTGAGCTGTATATTTTTATGGTTGGTTTAGGGTTTGGGGAATTACGTCATTATGGCAACTGATTGAAATGTCGCTCTCAAAAAAATTAAATTTGGGTCGTTTTTATCCTAGCAGCTGAATAAATATAAGACAGAACACATGTTGGACTAACCTGAACTAGCAAGTTGGGTTGTTACTTACAGATTAATTTACAGGTTAGCTTGATCCTCTAAATCGATTAATCGAAGGTGATTGTCATGTGCATTTTTTAGTAAAGCTGGTTGTGTAATCAGTTGTAAACCTCCAGCAGGTGCTTTCAGATGGAGCAGCATTTAGTACACAGAGCCGTAGTTCACTAAAAAGCTACGCTATATCGCATTCATTATCACAGATGATTTAATCGAAAGAAATCGTTTGTGATAATGACAGCTGTTTGCGTAGCTTAAACTACAGCTCTGTGTAGAAATTCTGCTACATCTGAAAGCATGTGAAAATACCACATTTAATAACATGTTTTTACTCCAAACTCACATAATAACATCAGTCTAGTGTTTGAAATAAATCCTTCTGTAAAAAGATGGTTTTTTTACACAGAATAAGGCACGCATTCGTAGTATTCTAAGCAGTGATACAGCCATTGCATTATTATATACTGTATTATAAGAAAATTATAATAAGAAGAACTCAGATAAACCATACATTGTCGTAGTCGTGTGTTTATTAGTCACGCTTAAGTAATTAAAGCAGTTAAATCTTCTGTTTATTCAGCTAGAGCCATTGTGATTTCCTGGGTGTCTTCTTCAGGCGTATTTGAAGTTTCTGCGCGAGAGCGCCCTCTGGCCTTCGGATGGAGATTTATTGCTGATCACAGAACGCTGCTTCACTGAAATATACACACGACAATCGCAGATTTTGATGGCAGCTTCATCTAATGTTTACTTACAAAAATTTGCACTTTAAAAGTGTTTGTGCAGAGTGTGGAAACTGAACAGTAGCACGCTCACTGCATGACAGATGGAGGCGCCGGTGCTGTCACTCGCTCTTAAAATAGTCATTTTTGGTCATACAGATAAAAGTAAAACATCTTTCGAGTTTGTAAAGACTCTACGTTTATTTGCACTCAGATTGTTCTTCTTTTAGCTCATTTTTGATTAGTCTAACTGTAACCAGCTTTTTTCTCTCTTTTTCTCTCTCTTTTAACAGAAAAAAAGTGTTTTGGTAACCAACATACCACAAATGCAGTGGATTTGAACCTGTAATATTCCATTACGGAGCTATTTCTGTTTGGGTTTGTTTATGTAACCAAACGGATTTAGGTTGATTCAGTGATGTTAAAGGGATAGTTCACCCCAAAAATTAATTATGCATCCTCGTGTCGTTCCAAACCCAAAAGACCTTTGTTCTTCTTTAGAACACAAAGATATTTTGGATGAAATCCAAGAGCTTTCTGACCCTGCATAGACAGCAATGCAACTAATACATTTTATGGCTAAGAAAAGTAGTAAGAGCATCATTAAAATTGTATGCGTTGTGGCACTTCCGTGAACGTGCACAGAAGACTGACACAGAAGAGAAAAAAATGTTGAGTTATTTTTGTTTTCTTTGTGCACAAAAAGTTTTTTCGTAGCTTCATAAAATTATGGTTGAACCACTGTCACATGGACTATTTTAATGATGTCCTTACTATCTTTCTGGGCCTTGAACACGTCAGTTGCCTTTGCTGTCGATGCAGGGTCAGAAAGCTCTTGGATTTCATTCAAAAAATCTTCCGAAGATGAAAGAAGATATTACGGGTTTGGAACGACATGAGTAATAAATGACAGAATTAGCATTTTTTTGGTCAACTAACCCTTTAAGTAATATTTTGGACAAAAAAAATAATAATAATAATTTAGAAGTGTTTTAGGTTAACATTTGTTAGTGTACTATTAGTAATATTATGTACTAAAAATGCAAATAATATAATGAATTTCACTTTGTATGATTTATTTTTGAAAAACTTACATGTTGTAACACACCTTTTCTTTATCACCCTTTAGCGTGCACCCCAGGCACCTTCAAATCCAAACAGGGCGAGGGTTCTTGTATGCCATGCCCTTCCAACAGCCGGGCCAGCTCTAGGGCGTCCAGCATTTGCCCTTGTCAAAGCGGCTACTACCGCGCTGACAGCGACCCCCCTGATGCAGCCTGCACTAGTAAGTGATGATCATCAGTAGCACTTGTCAAATTAACATAGCTCCCACATTGTGCTAATTATATGTTGAAAAGGTCTGTCCTGTGCATTCGGCCCGTTTGATGTGGCGACTAATGACACAGAAAAGCGTGTTGATAAAAAGGTCATGAACGCTAATGCAAGCCTGTCAGTTCTCAGCATCTAGTGCATAAAGCTTGTGATTATAGCCGGTTAGCTTCAGCGCTGTTGAGTCTTGACACATGGATTTAATTGGAAATATCACATGAATTCACACATTGATGCAATGTGTTGCAAAATCCCCTGGTTCGAAAGCTTTTGTTTGTGTGTGTGGTCTTTTGAAATATTTTCAGGAAGTTGTTGTTTGTAATTTATGAATTTAAAAAACTGAATTGTGCTGGAGGTATGCACAAAAAAACAAAAATATGTATTCCTTTTCAATAATTGTAAGCAAGGCTTCTAGTTCCTTAGGCAGTTGTGCTTTGAAAATCCAGCCTCTGGATTTAATTACTTTACATCATGATTCACTGAGCAAGATTTGTTGGTTAGAGATTTGACCCTGACAAGTTAACTATGGAGTTCATTTTAAATTAGACCTTTGTGAAACAAATATGCAAGAATAATTAGATAATTTAACCAAAGACAGCCTGACTTTAAGTCTCCAGATTTTTTAATCAGTCTTGAATTACTGTATAACAATCTACGAAATGGTATTTTTCATTCCTGACTGAGCATACAACGTACGATATGTGTAGAAAATGCTGCAGGACATCATATTTATTATACATGTTCCACGAGTATAACACTCACCGTTGTCTTCCTAGCTGTTCCCTCGGCTCCATTAAACGTGATCTCCAGCGTGAACGAGACTTCGGTGTCACTGGAGTGGTCCGAGCCGCGGGATTTGGGCGGACGAGGTGACGTGGTGTATAACGTGGTGTGCAAGAAGTGCCTGCACGACGGCGGGTCCTGTGCGCGGTGTGACGATAACGTGGAAGTGTCGCCCCGCCGACTGGGTCTGGCCGAGAGGCAGGCGGCGGTGAGGAATCTACAGGCACACACCCATTACAGCTTTGAGATCCAGGCTGTCAACGGGGTGTCCCCCAAGAGCCCATCCACCCCGCAATATGCCACTGTCAATATCACCACCAATCAAGCAGGTGAGAAATTCATTTTCAATTGTGTAATAAATCAGTAAACCGCAGGAGACTGTGTAAACTGCACCAAACAGGTAAAATCACAATAAAACACGGCCTCAAGTGGCTTATTGTTTTTATAAGATATTGGCACAACAGTCAATGACAAATAACGGCGTCCTCATAAAGAAAATGAGAAATCTACAGTCTACTACATCTTTTTAAAGTTCTAAGAAATGTGCTCTTTAAAATCATGTTGGTTTTATATGGTTTTGGAAAACATTTTTATATGTAATGATGTAAAATGTATTTAAAATAACTGTTTTCTATTTTAACATGTTTTAAAATATAATTTATTCCTGTGATCAAAGCTACATTTTCAGCATCATTACTCCAGTCTTCAGTGTCACATGATCCTTCAGAAGTCATTCTAATATGCTGATTTGCTGTTCAAGAAACATTTATTATTATAATTATTATTATCAATATTTAAGACAATTGAGTACATTTTGTTCAGGATTCTTTGATGAATAGAAAGATCCAAAGATCAGTATTTTCAGTAAAGCTTTTGTATCATCATACACTATACCAGTCAGTATTTATTTATTGAAAATAAATATAGAAATAAATACTTTATTTAGCAAGGATGCTTTATATTGATCAAAAGTGATGATAAAGACATTTATAATGTTACAAAAGATTTCTGTTTCAGATAAATGCTGTTCTGTTCTCTGTTAATCAGAGAAACCTAAAAAAAAATTATACTCAGCTAAAATTCAAAATTATTATTACATTTTAAAATATATTCAGTTATTTTAAATAGTAAAAAATATTTCAAAATTTTACTGTTTTTGCTGTACTTTGGATCAAATAAATGCAGGCTTGATGAGCAGGAGAGACTTCTTTAAAAACATTCAAAATCTTACTGTTCAAAAACTTTTGACTGGTAGTGAATTTATTTATTTATTTGATGGAATGATTTTTGGAGAGTCACACCACATCTGAAATAAGCTATGATAAAAAATAATGATCAATAAATGTTTTATTTTTAATTATTCTGTTTTTTTACATACAGTAATCAGAATATACTATTCTTATATTGCATAATTGTATTAATTTACCTTAAGCCACAATTCTGCAAAGATTGATATGCAAACTGTTTTCTCTTCAGTTCTAAGTTTTTATTTTACTATTTGCATTTAGAATTTTATTTCCCAGCTGTCCGTTCTATCAGAACAGACTAGAGACTCTTTATGGGTCCCGACCCAGCAGTAAAGAGTCACGGCCTTAAATAATCTGATGTTATTCTAATAAACTTATTCTACTTTTTCTCTCTCCATCTCTTAACACCTCCAGCTCCATCAGCGGTCCCCACCGTCCACTTAATGCGGGCCACAGCTGGCACTCTCAGCCTCTCCTGGCTGCCCCCAGAGCGGCCCAATGGCGTGATCCTGGATTATGAGATCAAGTACCAGGAGAGGGTGAGGAACTGCTGTGCATCTAAATCACCCCTGACTGAAGAACTCTTGAACCCAAGCCAGATGACATTACACCAGGCACCCAGCATGGGTTTAACTGGCTTGAGCTCAAAGTAACCCTGGCTCGTCTTAAAGTGGAGTACAATGAAACAACAGATGGCCACTGGTCAAAACCCAATGGCTAATTCTAAAAAGAGCGGGGCTTAATT
Source organism: Labeo calbasu (assembly GCA_019740295.1). Lineage (NCBI taxonomy): Eukaryota > Metazoa > Chordata > Actinopteri > Cypriniformes > Cyprinidae > Labeo > Labeo calbasu. The sequence goes on along the minus strand of JAHKKF010536860.1, from coordinate 20,780 downwards.
CGTCTATAGGATTTACTTGCGGCCGCGCGTTTGCATGACAGTTTTAGCCCAGGATTGTCTTTTCAAATACTTTTGATCCGCTAATTGCAGTGAAAACTGTTAACTAAACATTCACTCTAAGCATTCAATGACTCAAGAGTCTAGTTTCGGTCTTTAGTGTGTATGTGTTTCTGTTTCTTAGGGAGAGTCGTTCTCGCACACCGTCACTGCACAGCACACTTCTGCCAAAGTGGAGGGTTTAAAAGCTGGCACGGTGTACGTCGTGCAAGTACGTGCCCGGACTGTAGCCGGTTACGGACGCTATAGCAACCCCGTGGAGTTCAGTACAAGTCTGTATGGTAAGAACATAGACATTTTCCATCTTTTGCATCTGTTGAGTGGCCAGGTGCATTTTATATGCCAAACCATGTAAATCTACCCATGGGAAAAAATAATCACAAATGAGATCTCTGTAATATACGAATTGTTTATCCTAGGCAGCACTAAAGTTAAATCTCCTGCTCCAAAGATATTTCTCCTGAGAAAAAGCCCCCAGAAATGTTGCATGTGTCTAAGCCAAAGATTTCAGTATGAACTGAAGCATTTTGCATCAGATTCATTCATAGCCTATGTGATCTGACGCCATTCACATACATTTATTTTTATTGTTTCTGATGGATTAAAAAAAAACATCTCATAAGAAGTGTAGTTTTTTTGTATTTTGCCATTACTGGTAATAGAAATGCATTTCATCTGACAGATGATCCAGAGCGGTCAGTGCAGGACTTGCTGCCGCTCATTGTGGGCTCTGCCTCGGCTGGATTTGTGGTCATCCTTGCCATGGTGGTCATCGCTGTTGTCTGCCTTAGGTACGTATTATCAATCACACGTATATGACTTAAAGGGATGGTTCTGTCATCATTTACCCACCCTCATGTCAACACATTCTCACTGCCAGTTTGTCACATATTGACGCTTGGTCAGGACCCGTTGGCGTCACTTCTTGATGCTCAGGTTACCCCTTTAGCATCATTTTTTGACGTGCATGGTCCTCCATTGCTTTAAATAAGAAACCCTTGGCATCAATATGCCAACGCGAAAGGCACTGGGAATTTTATCATCATGATTAAATTATATATTTGGTAATAATATTGCCATTATTGCATATATTGGGGTGTTATTTTTCAATGTAAACAGTCACAACAGTTTTAATTACATTTCATTATTTACACAATTTGACAATAAAAGACAAGATATAACAGGCAGATACAACTACATTGCTAATTTATTCAAAAAGTATTAATATTCCAAGTCTTCCGAGGCAAAATTATTGATTTGTGAGAGGAACAGGCACGATCGCCATCTCTGTCTTCTGTAAATCTCATCCTGTGTGCTGCAGTCTGTGCGCAATGAGGGTGTCGTGTTACGTCAGCTTCGGTTGTGAAATGCTATTGGCTCTTGTGTCTTGTGAGCGATTGCGTCATGCTGATGTTCGGGAGTATCTTTTTAAAAGAGATGTGAGCGCGTTAACGGAGCGGGATCATTTTTAGCGATTAAAACCTTATGTTTCACTCTCTTCTTCGCATAAAGATATCGTATAGCTTCAGGACACTCGAAATGCAACAGGACTTGTTTGTAATGCTTTTACACTGCTTGTTTATGGTCAGTTTTTGCAATAAATAGCTGTGACTGTACTTATATTTGCCAGTTACGTGTTTTATATTGTTCAGAAGTGGGTAGGTTTAGGGTTAGGTGCTCCAATTAAAGTATAAATGTATATAAAATTATTTCTGTTTTTTACAAATGTGTGCAAACCATAGAATTAAGACAAACAACTGAAAACAGTGGAGGACCTTGCACGTCGAAAAGTGATGTTAAAAGGATACCCCTGTGCGTCGAAAAATGATGCTAAGGGTTACCTTGAGCATCAAAAAGCGATGCCAAGGGTCAATATGTGACGAGCTGGGACTGTGAACATGTAACTCGTTGTCCAAAACTGTATGAATTAATTTCTTTTGTGGATCACAAATAAGATATTTTAGATTTTTATGTTTTATTTTATTTTTTGGAATTTATTTAGTTAGTTTGTTAGTTAGTTAGTCCTTGCAGTGTTGTTTTGGCCGTTGACATGCCGATTATGGTTTAAAAATTCTTTAAAATAACTTTAAGGCAACAAGAATCCATTTTTTTACGTTCATAATGTGGCTTATTTCTGAACAACAAATTAGGAACGTGTAGGAAAAGGTGTATGTAAGCAAAAATTCAATGATTTATTTATTAATTTATTTTTGGTGTTGCATACACTGATGAATTATATAAAATGTATAAATTAGGTGCTGTCACATATACTTTTTTTTAATTATGACATTTATAACACTGTACTTTGTGTCATTGGCATTAAATTACAGAAAATTAGTTAATGCTGCTGCAAAAATGTTTCTAATACAATAGGGAAAGATGGCAAATTTTACATCTTTCTCTCATCTGCCCAGTGTAGTCAATCTACTGGTATTTTGTTTCTCTTTTGTAAAACCATAAAAATGCTAAAGAGTGCCTTAGTGCCCGCCCACATTTTAGCAGTGCTGGTTCCAAAAGACTTTTTTCCCATTCATCTTTTCCACAGGGATTTTTAAAAACTTTAAAGCGTAATAAGCCAAGAACCAAGCCAGCGAGGTGAATCACAACATTACAAACTTTTATTTGATGATGATGTATTTTTTCACCAAGAATTCTGCTATTAAACAAGATTTTTTAAGTTATTTAGGTTGAATTTATGCAAACAGATGGCCTCATCAAAAGCGTATATAATCGCTAAACAGCCTCAGAGCTCACAACGGGTGTCTTTAAATGTTTATAAGTTACTGTTAAGGTCTTTTTTTTGCATTTGGAGCAAATGGGAATGCAACAATGATATTTCTTAATTTCCGTTTACCACTGTAGAAGTTTACCCAACACTCTTAAAAATAATGGTTCTTTATTGGCATCGGTGGTTTCATTAAGAACCTTAAACATCCATGGAACCTTTCAAATGCAGAAAAGGTTCTAAATGATCTTCAAAATGTTTCTTTTAAGAACTGTTCACTGATTTGGGGAACCAAAAATGGTTCTTCTATGGTATCACTGCAAAAACACCCTTCTGAGAACCTTGTGTGAAAAGTGTTTATTCCAGTAGGAATTCATGCGATCAGGAATTTAGCATGAGAGTGATTTTGCAACATATTCAGGTCGATCACACGAATTCGCCAGACTTACCAAACATAAGCTGCTTGATTTGAAAGTGAGCACACATTGCTACACTATTGACAAAAGACAATAGACTTTTTTGGCTTGCAAAATTTCACTAATGTGACCGTGCCTTCAGACCAGAAACTTGTAGCAAGAAAGTAAACAGGGTCCATTTAGATTTCATGTTGATTTAGCAAAGAGCTATTTGTATTGTTTATCATTTGAATGCCTTAGTACTTGGTGTCAAACAAACTCAATAGCCCAACAGCAAAATGAGATCAGATAGGGACTGCAAAACAGACTTCAAAGTGCGCCTGACTTCGGATATTTATGAGACTCTCACAAGATGCTCATTTGAGGCCACTTCGCCCAGATCCGAGCGCAGACTGGGACGTTGCCAATCACTCCAGAGACGGCAGACTGCCACTGTGTCTATTTGACACATTCTTCTTGACTGTGACCGCCTTGTTGTGCCAAAGTGTCTCCTCCTCTCCGCTTCAAGCTCTTTCTTCTCTCTCATTCATGCCCTCTGCGCTAGTATCCTAATGTGTTCTTTGTGTGTGTGTGTGCGCTGAAGCGTCATTCTTTTCCTTCTGACATTTAAATTGGAGATGAGATGCTAATTAGCAGCAGGCGTCATTGTTAGCACAGGTCAAGAGACAAAAGGAATCCCACAGATGGTGAATTCCAATAGGCCCCTTTGCTCCCGTTCCCTTTCAAACACGCTACTTATGCAGAGTTAGAGAAACAAAGAGATCTTAATGAGAAGGCAGAGATTTAAATACACTGTTCGCTGTCTTCAGATGCTTGATACAGGCATGAACCGAGCACAGATTACCATGTATGTTCTGGGCCTAGTTATTTGTTCCTCGCTTAAGGCTCAACCTATGATTTGGTGTTAATTGACTTACTGTTTTTGGAGTGTAGCCTACATTTTGGCTCTTCTGAACCGTGTAATGGAGCGGTTCTGGTTTGAAGCGACGACAAGACAGTCTTGACGGTTGATCTTTCGTGCTGCTTGTTGTGGTGACCCGGCCTTTGAATCCTGCATGTACCGTATTGCAATTAGGCGGAATGATGAGATATCGCTCAGATCGGCCTCGATCGTAGGCATTTCGAAAATGAATCATGTGCAAAAGCTTAGGTTGATAAAACTAGCGTTTCGTGCAATTTGAGGGACGTAATTGATGATTGAAGCATATGAAATACCTAAAGCACTCAAATGTTCTCTTTCACAAAATGCCCCAGTTAAATTTTTTTGTGCCTGTAGTGTGTAAATCCAGTCTTAAGCCAGCCTCTCAGTGTGTGTATAATCTGGTTACAGGCGGCAGCGTACTGGCTCTGAGCTGGAGTATACTGAAAAACTGCAGCAGTACGGTGAGTGTAACTGCATTCTTGCAATGCATATTTATTGTTGTGAAAATGATGCAATTATATAACATATTTATAATAAAATGCTCACACATGATCCAACAAATGTGCAGCAAACCTATAGTATAAAGATCAGTTTCCACACTGTAAAAATATTCATAAATTTAATACAGAAATAAAATAATGCAAAAATGCTACAATTAAAACTTGTAAATGTGTTAAATGTAAGCATATATGTGACCCTGGACCACAAAACCAGTCTTAAGTCGCTGGGGTTTATTTGTAGCAATAGCCAAAAATACACTGTATGGGTCAAAATGATTGATTTTTCTTTTATGGCAAAAATCATTAGGAAATTAAGTAAAGATCATGTTCCATTAAGATATTTTGTAAAATTCCTACTGTAAATGTATTAAAACTTAATTTTTGATTAGTAATATACATTGTTAAGAACATTATTTGAAGAACTTTAAGGTGATTTTCTCAATATTTTGATTTTTTTGCACCCTCAGATTCCTGATTTTAAATAGTTGTATCTCGGCCA
>JAHKKF010536860.1:0-11181 GCA_019740295.1 Labeo calbasu | reverse complement strand
GCTGTCAAACGACTAATCGCAATTAATCTCATACAAAAAAAAGGTTTTAGTTTGCTTAATGAGTGTGTACTGTGTGTAATTATTATGTATATATAAATATAAACGCATTCATGTATATATTTAAGAAAAATTTACAAGTATATGTATTTACTATAATTTTTATATAATTTGTTATATATAAATACAAATACTTTGTACATAAATAACAGTTCTCTTTCAGCTCTTTCATTCTGAGTCATGTTTTTCATGGCAATTTTGCATATTACGTTCGGGAAGCAAACATATGGAGCTGTAATCATAACTGTGTATGAAATCATTACAAGTGCTTGCTGTTTTACCACCTCTAGTGTTCATTTCTGTTTGAAACTTGATTTTATGTCTTGCAAAAAACTTCCCACAGGTACATTTTTGTCATGAGATCAGGTTGAAAACCAGTTAAAAGCTCTATTGGATATACATGGAAGTGCTGTTGCACTGAAGTAAGATTAAAATAAATGGGATATGTTGATAAAAGTGGCTGACAAAATGGTTTATGAATATGAATATCACTTAGCTCTACAGTATCATTCATTCACTTATCTCCTGTTTTCTCCTCTTCACGCCATATCATTATTAATTTATTGCCTTTTAAAAATGGAAATAAATCAATAATTGTTTAGAGGTCTTCAGCCGGTCCACTTGAAAAAGAAAAGAAAAGGTTGTTAATCACCACATTAGTAACAGTGCTGCTTAACTCTGAGTGGGGCTGTTTTGATTATGTGTTTATGTGCTGTCTGTATGCACATTTGTCCCTTACAGCGGTCCGTATTTGGCTTCATAGCGTGCCACAACATTCTTGCAGCGCCCAAAGTCCTTGCGTAACTCTGCCACTTCCTGCCTCAGCGCAGAGTTCTCTCGCTCCAGAAAGGCTGCTCGTACTGTGATCTGATTCTCTTTTAGCCGTCTGGCATCTCGTGAACGTTTGGCTGCAATGTTATTCTTCTTCCTCCGCTGCCAATACTTCTCGTCCTGAAATAGTGAGTGGGCATAATCAAATTTGGGGAGTTAGGGAATGAATTTTTTTCTCTGTTTCGAGAATGGCACTTTGTTGTTGGAAATTAGTTTTACATAACACATGTTCTGATATTGTGACTTTACATGTAGGGTGTAACTGTATAATTAAGTTCTGGCCTCAGGCACAAACACCTGCTTGGCTTTCTTGATCTTGCGCCAAGTATAATGTTACACAATACTAAGGTAATTTCAGGTGTTATTTTAGTACCTTTATTTTTGTTTTCTGTAATAATAGTAATTTTATTGTGTGTTTTGTCCTTTTTGTTAGTTCTTTTCTATATAGACTTCATTCATTTTTTATCGTTTTAATTTATTTTAGTACATTGATTTAAAGCAGTGCTGTCAAATCGATTAATCGCAATTAATTGCATTTTTACAAAGTTTGTATTTACATAATATATGTGCATGTGCAGTATTTATTTGTAATGTACATTTGTGCATTTATATATTTATATAAATATCACAGCACACACACGTTATGCTAACACAAACTTTTATTTTGGATGCGATGGATCACGATTAATCAATTTGACAGCACTAATTTAAAATAAGAATAAGCTTGGCAACCAGCTGGAATAAAATACCTTTAAGGATATTTCAGCTAAAATTTTGATTTATTTCAAATAAGACATTTTTTTATTGTTTTAATTAATATAATAACCCTGATGAAGGTGTGACTGTGGGTTTACCTTCCGTTCCTCAGGCACAAATACTTTCTTTGCTTTCTTGATCATAGGCTGAGGCTTCAGCTCCTCCTCAGAGAAGCGATGTTTGCGAGGGTCGAACAGCTCACCTCCGGGTATGCTGGAGAGCACAAGGTCTGTGGGATCGGGTTCAAAGTTGACCTCTATCTCAATATCCTCTGGATCGATGGGATCTGGCGTCACACGGTCCCCATCTGTGGTGAAAATTGAATTCCAACAATGAAATTTGCTATTTCATTGAAATATGTTTTAATATCACTTGATTGTTGTTGACTCAGATCTTCATGACAAACGGCATGACTGTGTAATGGATTTAAGTGGTTTTTTGTGACAGAAAGTACATTGTGTTCGGTTTTCTCTGCTGACCTGATTTGCCGTCTGTCGAGCTAGAGCTGGATGCCGTGATTGTGACCACTTCCTCCTCACACTGATCCAGTTCCATGACTGGCATAAGAGAGATTGCTGGGGTTGTTGTGGATGGTTTTTCAGTTGAAAGCTGGATGTTTTCCTTTGCAAGACTCTTTTGCTGACCCTCATCCTCTGTGGCAGGAATGCCATTCTCCATGAGGAACTCCTCCAAATCAATGTATTCAAGATGGAAGGTTTCGCCATCATAGGGAATGGTCTTTTCCCAGATGGCAGGTGTTAAGGCAGCCGACGGTCCCATTCCACTAACCCCTCCCGAGTCCACTTCCTCAAAGAGTTTCTCTTTATCATTCTCTGCAATGTGAAAGCACAGTAATACACAAATTATGACAGGCAAAATGTTTTGTTCAAATCCCAAATCTATAAAATTCAGCAGCAAATCAGAATATTAGAATGATTTCTGAAGGATCATGTGACTCTGAAGACTGGAGAAATGATGCTATAAAAATCAGCTTTAAAATCACAGGAATAAATTACATTTTAAAATATATTCAAACAGAAAGCAGTTATTTTAAATAGTACAAATATTTCTGTTCTGGCTGTACTTTGGATCAAATAAATACAGGCTTGGTGAGCAAAAGAGACTTCTTTAAAAACATTACAAATCTTAATGTTGACTGGTAGTGTATCTAGAATGGTCAACAAAATAAATTCACCTTAGAAAATCAAGTTAAAAATATGACTGGTATATTTTATTAGTAATAAAAATGTAATATGATTTAAAAGTTCTGTTACTTGGTAGAACAAAATGCAAATTTGGGAAAAAAAAAACAAAACAAACTGTATCAGTTTCATCTAGTGACTGGAATGCTCGGTTCTTGCAAAGAGTTTTTGTTGAAACTATATAAAATAACGTGTTTTGTTTTTTTCACGTCTCAGTTCAGTATGTGACAGGCAATACAAAAACAAATATTTATAACCACGATATAACGTGCATGTATATTAAACATTGTTAAAATATTGAAATTGCTATTGTGAATCACTTCCACTAACTGAAAAGATCGGACGCTAAAGAACGATTCATTTACGAAGCGGACATCACTAGTTCAATCCAGTTTTTGGAGAACCAACACATATGCTCCCGTGAAGCATGTTATAAATAACACAAATAAACATGATCTGTATTTACACAACGAGAAAAGCTCCTCGGTCTGTTGTTATATTAACATACAGGATGCATTTGACAATATAATAGTAATTCGGCAGTACGGCGAACACCGACCGCAAGCTTCTGCGCAGCCAACAAGCGCCCGACTGGTGCAGAGTCACTTACCGTCATCGCCTTCGAGAAGATTCGGTGGCGGAATTTCCATGATTTTCTTTAAAACTACTGGGAAAGCAGGAGAAGGACTATCAGAACCTGCGTCCATCGTGACAGAAACAGTGTCCACGTCCATTTTGACCGACGCTGTCGTGACGCGCGTAAGAATAGCGTAACTTTAAAGGCAACGTTAAGTTGAAATCCTTAGTTTAATCAAGAAAGGAAACTCTCTTCAATGCTTTATGTACTAAAAATCAAATCTGAAATCACCTCACCGGTTGACACCTTTCTATTCAGACTCTACTTCTGTATTTGACCCGATTTTCCAGTTAGCTACAGAAGAGTGTTTTAATATTTATATAAACCACGCCCCCTTCGAAGAAAAAACTCTGGTTTTTAGATTCGGATTGGTTGGTTGCGCTCTCTACTCATGAATATTCAATTAATAATGACTACACAAAGGTGTGTCAGTATGTAAACTAAAGGGTCGTTGACAGTAAAAAAGCGACTCCTTATTGGTCGGTCAAAACGGTTACATATATTTTCACAAATGTGTTAGAAAAACGAGACCCATAGAGATACACCGACACCATCTGGTTCAAACTGTGCACATATGTACCATATAAAACCTTTAAATGACATGCCTTACCAATTTATTCCAAATAAATTTGCTTTAATAGTACAAGTGACCTTCAAAGCCACTTTTTATTAAGCTTTAACGTAATCGGCACCAATAACACAACAGGGTCAGGGATTGAAACAATAATATGCTTCGTCATCGCACCTAACTAGCTCATGTCCAGAGGGAGAACCGGCTGTGTGTACCCGTAACTTATCCAGTCTACGGCGGGTTTTGGCACATGGCCTCACACGTGCAGTCAGGGCACGCACAGTGTGCATACCGACCAATCACGAAGCAGCAAATGTATAGAGAAAACATCGCAGGTTTCACGTGTAAAATGAGATTGCAAACATCTTTACGACAGGTGATACACAATATGTTACTTGGTCAAATTTCATGTTTTATTCTTTATGTTATATATTGCATTTGACAATTACAGATTAACAACTACTGCAGAGTGTAGCCTACGTTTTTGTATATTACTTGCACATCAAACATATAAAAGGATCTGTGTCATCACATTTAAGATATCAGTCCCAATTTTTATATCTGTTCTACTTAATACAAATGACAAAATCATATTGTTCAAATTGCAAACACAGTCTATTTTGCGGCTTTTAGTAATAACCTTGTGTTAGTAATTATTTCTCAATACACAATATTTGCTGCTGACACTTATTAATCATTAAAAAAGTTCACGTTCATCTAAAATAATGCATTTGTAGTGCTATAAAACTGGAAATATAGTCAACGTGCGTCTTATTTTGAACCACTAAGTACGTACCATCTAACTGTTACTTAATTCATGACGTAGTATCTAATGTCACAAATTCTGCAGCATAACAGTTCTGTCAGTTGCAGAATTAATGGTAATTCATGTAAAACTATTGTGATTCAGTTTACCTCAATTGAGCCAACAGTGAAAATTCTTACCGTTGTCATCAATCGAAGGGACAGAGAAGGGATACTCAAGCAAGGATTTGAACATTTCCGGAATTTCTGAAGACATCTTAAAACAGTGTCAGTTTCTCAAACACCTGGGGAAAAGCAGAATGCAGGAGACGCTTAATCAGACCCTTCACAAAATCAAACTGTCTCTCACATAAGGAGTAATTTGATGCACCACTAAGAATTCTGAAACTTTTTATTGCGGTCACAAGGTTTGTCGTATCCACAAAGTTACTTAACTAGTCCCGCCTCAAGCTGCCTTATTTTCAGAGGAATGAAGATTTTGACCAATGAACGTCGTTTCAGTGCGGCTGCTGTTTAATAGTCAATGAGGCGCGGTAGTTTATTGGTCAGTCTAGGTGTATGTATTCACTTCGCGAACCAATAAGAATGAAGACAAGTTATCTAAGTCTAAAACATCTGCGTGTCACTGTTATGAAACTGAGGGCAAAAATTTAGTTCAGCTGCTTTATCAGTGCCTCTCACTTTCCAGCGACTAATTTCGGAAATAACAGATTAAATGAAAATTAAACGCTAGCTAGGTTTAAAATCTTTCAGAATATATCCTGCATTCAGGTAGGTGTGTTAGTATTGGCAAATTTCCAAGCATACTACATCTGCCACCTTTGACCTCTATATTCTTTGACCTACGATACACTAACCACTGAGGCAAAAATAATTAAGTTAAAAAGACTATCCAGGCATTGTTCAATGAATACGGCCTAATCAGACAGACAATTTTTTTTTTTTTGCTTGTCTACATGCTAGTCAGGTTTTCAGGTGACTTCTCATTCTAGAGATCATCGGATTGGATAAAAATGTACAGTAAGAACAGTAAGATTTTTAATGCTTTTTAAAGAATTCTCTTCTGCTCACCAAAATACAGCTAAATCAGTAATATTGCAAAATATTTTTACTGTTTAATATAACTGCTTTCTCACAGAACATATTTAAAAAAATATTTTATTCCTGTGATCAAAGTTAAATTCTGTCACAGGACCCTTCAGAAATCATACTAATATGCTGATTTGCTGTTCAAGGAACATTTATTATTATTATCATCATCAGTATTTAAAACAGTTGAGTACTTTTTCAGGATTCTTTGATGAATAGAAAGATCCAAATATCAGCATTTATCTGAAATAAAAAGCCTTTGTTACATTATACACTACACAAGCTTGGAGTCAGTAATACTTTTATTTAGCAAGGATGCTTTAAACTGATGATAAAGACATTTATAATGTTACAAAAGATTTCTATTTCAGGTAAATGCTGTTATTCTGAACTTTCTATTCATCAAAGAAACCTGAGGAAATTCTTCTCAGCTGTTTTTTTAACATCAAAAATGTTCTTTGAGCAGCAAATCAAAATATTAGAATTATTTCTGAAGGATCATGTGACTGGAGTAATGATGCTAAAAAACAGCTTTGAAATCCCAGGAATATATTACATTTTTAAATATATTCAAATAAAGATGATATTTTAAATAGTAAAAATATTTCAAAATTTCACTGTTTTTGCTGTACTGTAGATCAAATAAATCCAGACTTGGTGAGCAGAAGAAACTTCTTTAAAAACATTAAAAATCTTACAGTTCAAAAACTTTTGACTGGTAATCTAAGCCAAATCTCTCACAACTGAATGAACAATAAACACAGACACTTTTTCTAAAACAGTCTATTTATTGTTAAACACTTTCATGAGATTTGGTCCACTGTGATCAGTATTTCACTTCCAACCAGGGAGAAAAAGGAGAAAACAAAACAAACGAATGTAAAAATACAGTACAAAAAGAGGCATTGTTGTTTTTCCTTTTCATTTTTTTTCAAAACCCTGATTTTTACTGGTTATCTAAGCAGGTGAAAAATAAACCCATCTCAACAGAAACATCTCAACCGATATAATCCAACAGTCGCTAAATCCCACATTGTCTTTTCAGGCTGAACATGAATTATTACGAACACATTTCTGCTTTACACTTCGCCTAGAAAGTGCGCAACACAAAGGTCATTTTAAAACGGGCAATCTTCCATGGTTTTCAAAGTCCAGAGAGCCCAGAACATTCCAGTTCTGCGATAAAATAAACTCAAATGGAGAATGAGGATGATGGTGAGTAAATGACCATTACTGCAGCCTTCAGACAGTCAATGGCCAGCAGTACTAACCCTTTGATATGAATATGAATGATTGCAAACTCCATCCCATGTTTGAACAACAGAGACTGTTTAATGAGCGTCTCAGCTTTTAGGTTGTGTTCTCAACGGTTATGCACACTACCTCAGCTCTACCGTGCCAATTTTTCAGATGTGCAAAACCAGTCTCCATTGTCAACCAGAGAACATTTACGATACACTTCCCTCCCCTATTTCTTTAAACAAGTTGTCTAACGGTGTATATATCATTATACTGAAAGAGTAAGATTATTTGTTAAGGTATTTATAATTGTATATAAATGTATAGTATAAGGCGCTATGCAGACAAACATAAATATCCATGTATGCTTCGTGATCCGTCACGTATAGCGCTCAAATCAAAACTCAATCAAGATCATGGTGTTGAAGGAGCTTGCTAAGGCATAATATCTCTTCACTACCACTCTAGAAATCCTCATAAGAGATCCCAGGCTTCAAAAAACAAACTAGAACACATGAAGTCACTTGCCTTCCACTGTGTTCAAGTTAGAAAACAGACAGGTAACTAACCGAGGATCAATTCCTCTATTCCAGACAGCTCACCAAGCATACACAGACATAATTCACTGTTAAGTATTATATTCATACATGGATACATATATTTAAAGTGTTATACATAGCAATTAACATATACATATATCAATAGCATATAGGAAGATAGAAGTAGTCATAATGGCAATCATTATCATCACTGTCATCATCATAATAATAGCAGTAGTAATAATATGATCCCTCGGTAAAGCGTACTAGGTCACTCCAGAACGTCCCTCCCAATCTCCATACAAGCTGGAATCTGTTACCAAGCCAAATCTGCTCCTTCACATATCTTTAAACCCTGAAATTCAATGCAACGAAGTACCTGATTCTATTCTCTATAACAAACCATCTCAGGGTGCTTCAATTACCATATCACTTATAGGCAGTTCGGGGCAGCAAATTCTCATCTAATCCTCGCAAATCGGACACTTCTGGAATGGCTCATAAGAAAAAAAAAAAATTCACTAACCATCTAATCAGCAATACATGTCATAGCATAGCTCAATAACAAGAAGTTCTATGTAATCAATACAAGGTAAGGTTATACTTAATTAAGCTTAACTGCTAAGTTATCAATAATCATTAGTAGTATGCCAATATAGTAAATATATATGTGTGTGTGCGTGTGTTTGTGTATATATTTATATATATATCATGTCCACTTAAAGGAAGGACGAGGCGTACTAAGGGTAGCACTGCATGTCTTGACAGTATATTATGAATATAACTACAAATAGGCAGGGCACGTACAGCTCTTTTGCCTTATAATGCGTCTCCGTTCATGCTCTTAATATGAAATTAATAAACGGTACATATGAGTACTGGCCCACGTTGTGTGGCGAACAAGAGTCTCCTAGCACTTAATGGGTTGTACAGGTAACGCACTTCAAATCCCAATCTAAGAGCTTGAATGAACAAACACGGAAGCATAGTTCAATCACTGAAGAAAAAAATAATAATAATAATACAAAGTGTATTTTCAATCCAAAGAGAAGGCTGCAAACAGCCCTTGTGTGCATTCTGTCCTATTCTTCAATCAAGCACTGCCAAAGTGTCACTCAGTGCAAAAGGAAAAGAATGAGGAAAGAGTGCATGTCAGTGCAAGATCTGTGACTTATGCAAGTTAGGGTGGCTTTTACTTAGTTAGTCCATTATTAATTGCCTTGGTGTATCAAATACATTCGTCATCTGAACAAATCTCAAATTTCTTGTAAATGGCCACTTTTGGCTGTACATTCAAACTCTTCTACCAATATGGCAGGAACACAGAGTTAAGCACCATTTAAGACAAAATTATCAATCTGACGCCACATAGTTGAGTGAAACACGAGTGGCGTTCAAGATGGGTGCTTTGATTTGATACGGGGAGAACCAGTCTGTTTTGGTTTTGAGTTTAAAAAGCACTGTGGGAACAGATCTTCAACTCCTTAGAAATGTTTGGGGAACGTAAAAACAAACTGCCTTTACTAGAGCTGTGAAAGTACCAGTGTGCACTCACGTGACACCACATGAAGTGTCACGTCAGCGAGTGGGCAAATGTGTTTGATAAAGGGTGAAAAAGCATGTGGGGTGTGTGTATGTGGCAACAATCGCTGTTAGTTCTACAATCAGGCGCTCTGCCCTGAAGGGCATCAGAGCCTGGTACTTCACAGAGTGGCACTGAAAGAGTGGGAAAGGTCGCCTTTAGAAGCTGACATCTGAACAGGAAGACTCATCCAGACCGCCTGTAACCACACACTTTCGGGCCCAGGTCACAGATCCCCTCCGCCACCAGACATCCGTCGCCCAACCTGTAAAAATAAAGCATGGAGAACAACAGGTTCAAAAACAACAGGTCTAATCACACAAACAAATCATTTACTTCGGCAAACACCCACCATTGACTCAGAATAGTCAGTTGGCATGGCGATCTGTTTTTCCTCTGGGGGTGGAGTCATTAAGGTGCCGTCTGCACGCCGGTTCTGATTGGTCAGTGAAAGCCACATCTCGTACATCTGCTGCATGTCTCTCACTTAGAGCACGGAGAGATACACAGCTTGGGTTAAAACGCATTAATGGATTAAGGAAACATCACTGAATCACACCCATAAAAACAAAAGAAAAACATCTAAATCATTCAGTGGACGGAAATGGATTCTCACAGCTGTTGTTTTTCATGTAGGTCCACACATCTCGCTCCTCCAAACTGTGTGCAAAAGAGCAGTTCCCAATATAGTGGCACTTCTTCTGTTTCATGACATGAACGCACATCTGCAAACAAATGGATAGTCAAAAAAAAAAAAAAAAAAAAAAAAAAAATAATGCAAAAATGTTGCATAGAGACTTACATGCATCATACACACCCCACACCACATTTAAATTCAATTTCCATTTTATTTAAAAGTCATTAAATAGGAAACAACCTTCTGCTAAAATTTGTTTGTGAACTAAACATCATTTAAAATTTTTAGTTTATTTTGAGTTGTTTGCTGGCAACTCTTTCTGGTTCAAAGCCATTGAAAAGATGTGTTTACAATGTGCGTCATTAAGTTTCAGCTAAAAATGACCAAAAAGCACTGCGTGGGGGGCTGAAATGTTTCCATTTCCAGAACACTATTAAAGATGTGGTCTTTGGTTCATGATACATGTAATATTTTACATGAGTAATGTTATTTAAGAGGCCTGGGTTGAAAATTTCCTGATTTAACAAAGATACACACCGTTTCCTATTCATACGTGAATAAAATTTCATTAACATTATTTGTAGGCTGCCAGCCATCCAATAATCTCAAAAGATTGTGTGTTCTTACTTTCTGATAAGAAGAAGTCTCAGCTTTTAAATAGTATATTTTTAGCATGAAATTCTGACATACTTTAATGTGACCAAAAAAAACCAAAAAAGAAAACCAGCTAATGCGTCAGCAGCACCACATGCAAGAAAAAAAAAATTGAGGTTGAACCACTAATGTCACATGGACTATTTTAATGATGTCCTTACTACCTTTCTGGGCCTTGAACGTAGTAGTTGTGTTGCTTTCTATACAGGGTCATAAAGCTCTCATATTTCATAAAAAATTACTTAATTTGCTTTTCAAGATGAATAAAGGTTTTACAGGTTTGGAATGACAAGAGGGTGAGTAATTAATGGCAGAACTTTAATTTTTGGGTGAACTGTCCCTTTAAAGTCATCTTTGCCTGTTAGTGATGTCTTAAGTAGTTTGTATGAAGAAGACTCTCATGAAAACTAGTTATGACAGCTGTTTACATTATTATATTTCTACACAAATTAAAGTAGAAACAATGATATCATTACAAAGTTGATATAAATGTATAAAAGTAATTTAAATGGTTGTATATGCTGGGTTCGTACAGATACTGTAAAATAAAGTTCCAGGAATTTCAAGGACTTTTCAAGCACTACTTTTTTGATTTTCAAGGACTTCAATCAGAGATTGAAGG
>JAHKKF010536859.1:9754-47560 GCA_019740295.1 Labeo calbasu | reverse complement strand
AAAAAAAGCAACACAATAGTTACTTTCCCTGGTAATTAGTTACTTTTATAATGATGTAACTCTGTTACTAACTCAGTTACTATTTGTGATAAGTAACTAGTAACTATAACTAATTACTTTTTTAAAGGTACGTGCCCAACACTGCTATTATTACAAACAATATTATTTATGCTTTTTACACTATTACAATTCATAAAGTTTATCATGGTCAAGATCTCATCAATTATATAAAGTAACAAGTCTAATTTCACCAGAATATCTTTATTTATATAGCCTATATGACGCACACGCACAGGATTGTGGGAAATCNAAGGCAGCGAAGGATACATCT
The DNA here is from genome assembly GCA_019740295.1 of Labeo calbasu. Taxonomy (NCBI): domain Eukaryota; kingdom Metazoa; phylum Chordata; class Actinopteri; order Cypriniformes; family Cyprinidae; genus Labeo; species Labeo calbasu. Next base: position 47,229 of record JAHKKF010536859.1, on the reverse strand, counting down.
ATGCTGCCTTCAGAATTTCATCAGAAGAAGGTACCTCCGGAGACAGGAAGTGAAGCAGAATTAGAATTTGGACGTGCCTTGATGCCTTCCTGCCTTGGAATACTACCTCCGAAGGTAGCATTTTAGAGCTTTCGGATGCAGCCTTTGTTTTAAGTCGAGGTCTAACAAAAAATAATAAAGAAAGAGAGGAGGTTTAAAGGTTAAGGTCATAATTAGATGTGAATTCCTGCCTTCTGCTCAGAATGCTGAGATTTTATTTCTTGTTGTCAGCAGATCAACCTGAAGTGGATTGGACTGAAGAAAGTCAGTAATTCATATTTCTGCTGGCTGGTCAGGCTGGCTTTAGCTGGTTATTCCAGCCTGACCAGCTAAAACCAGCTTGGAAATGGCCAAACCCCCTGTAAAACCAGCCTGCTGACCAGCTATGACTAGCTAAGACCAGCCTGGATGACCAGCTAAAACCAGTCAACCAGCTTTTTTTGTTTGTTTTTTGTTTTTGTTTTTTATGTTTTTTTATTTTATTTTTATTTTTTTTTTTTCTAGCAGGGACAGAAGTTACTGCAGAAATTAAATTGAATATAGTAAATATATTTCTAATATCAAAATATAATTTTAAAACATAAATGTCAGGACTTTTGCAATTACTTATGCAATTATAAATTGCAGTATAAATACATTTTGGTAAATGTTAAAAATGGATTTAGTTGGTTTTATTTGATTGGCAACAGCATTATAGCATTAAATAATATAGTGTTATAACTGAATGAATGAATGAATGAATAAATAAGTAAATAAATGTGAAAGGGATGCCCTTTTTTTTGAACACCTGTCCAGCAAAATGTATATACAAGCACACACACACACACACACACGCATGCACACACACACATACACACACATTTGTGTTACCATTTGCTCCATGACAAGAAAAATAGAAATTTAATGACTTTCCAAAACAGGAAAAAGTATCAAGATTGATTACAATGGTCAGAAGAGAGAAAGATGTCAAATTTACCCACAGTGCCACACAACAGTGTTGACTATTTTTATAACAAATTGTATAATACATTTTTTATTCAACAATACTAATATAAGTCATTGTTCCTGTAACTGGATGTTGATCTTTTTGTGAGTCCTGCAATGACACCTTGAACTTTTATTTTGACGTGATGGTTGTAGCACCACCTGTCTCCGGACTGTGGAGGCGCTGTGGTGCGGCACAACAACGGAAGCAACTGCTTGTTCTACTTTCACATAGCACAGATCCACGGTAGGAGTATGTAGGATGTTTAGCCTGACATAACTTATGTAAGTATGTCAAAGTTGTCAACGAAAGAGCAAAGTGGCTGTCGAAAACTGTTAAGATTGTTACCTCTGGACGACTTGTTCGCCCTTAAAGATACAGTAACGAATCGACTGATCGCCGTAGAGAGCACGCAAGGTAACCCAGCACCGCGAAGTCTCTTTATAAACATTATACAGGTCTGATGGCAACGACACTCGATTTTGAACAATAGCTACTGTTCTGTACTATGTCAGGTTATAGTAAATATCTTTTTCTGAGCTATATATGTTGTTAGACTGTCATAGTCTTACTTCTTAATCAACAGAGGCCATTGAGGCAATCATAACGTACTCACAAGATGCTGAGGAGCTCCTCAAGAGAAAGAAGGTACACCGGGATGTCATTTTTAAGTATCTTGCCAATGAAGGAGTTGCCATGCCCCCTAATAGTGAGAAACAACAGCTGATCAGGAGGACCCTTGAGTACTGGTCGTTTGGTGAGGTAGGTATCGAGAATGAATCTCTAAATGCATCTGTCAATAACATGTTTAGGGAAAAAATCAAATAAATAATAAAAAAAATAAACATATTTTGGGACCATTAAGGGTTATTTTTTTTTAAATACTGACACATTTTTCAGATTATTTTCATGAAAGTGAAATATATTCTCCTCCATTTCACATTATGTACACAAAAGTTTATTCAGATATCAGTAATAAAAATTATGTATTACTTTGTGTAATAGAGTGTAACATTTTTTACATCATTTTAGTAGGCTAATTAAAAAGGTTTATGTGTATTACAGTTTAATTTAATGCAATTATTATAGTAATAGGTATGTGACATTAAACTCATGGAATTAATTGATCATTAAATTATTTGTCAGTCTACACTCTGCAGGGCCATTTAAATGAATCAGTGAAGGTAAAAAAGTGATGAAAAATAAGAAAAGAACTTAAATATGTTATGAAACATAAATAAGTTGTAAAATGTATTTTCAGTGTATATGTTGAGGTTATAAATTTTAGCCTTAAGGCTGATTAATTGACACGTTAGGAATCAATTTTCCTAATTCAGTTTAAATGACTCTATTACAGTAAATTTTATTAATGAAAAGACTCTAAAAAAACATCTAAGCTGTTGTATTTTTACAAGTATGTTAGTGAAGTCCTTTTGCAAAAATAATGTATCTTTGTGCATTTCAATATTTTTCTGAATAAAAGTTAAATAATGTTACAGCCTATATAGTGCCACTCAGGCTGAGTTTAGTAGCGGTTTATGTTAGCTAAAACATTTATTATTTTTTTTCCTTCTTTTTCTTTTTGTTTTATAAATCATAAGCAATTTTTATTTTCAAATAGCATTTTTACATTTTTATAACACCCCACCCACTATATACAACCCCGCCTGACCCGTTAAACCATTAAACCATCGATTTCAGTGGGGCAAAGATCAATGTTCATTGAACATATAACTTTAAACATGTCATTTTTCCTTCTGTCCGGAAGCTGTGATTAACCGTGTTATATTTGCACATATCTTGCATCTGGTAATATATCAAACATTGATATATACACTGTACACTGGATTTACCCTGCTTGGATGCCATGCTGATATATTTGTGAATTGCATGAGCTGGTAAATACACAGGACTTTGCAACGAATGGCCAATAAAATGAAACTGATATTTATGATTGACAGCACTCATAATTTTTAAAAAATTGCTGTACAGGGAGTGGTTTAAATGTTTGGAAAGAGGCACTGAGGTATTAAAAGTACATTAGTGTTCAAATGTTTGGGCTAGGTCAGCCTAAAAATGTGAAATATTATTACAGATTAAAATAATTTTATTTTAATATGTTTTGAAATGTGATTTATTCCTAAATGCAAAGCTGAATTTTCAAAAGCCATCATTCCTGTCTTGTCACATGATCTTTCAGAAATCTTTTTAATATGCTTGTATCTAATATTCTAATAATCTTTTTGACCTTGCCGAATAAAAGTATTAATTAAAATTAAATAAAGTATATTAAATAAAATATAAATAAAAATTAAAAAAGATCTAACCCAAACTTGAACTGCAGTGAATGTCATGACAACTGTGTAAATAAGTAATTTTATTTATTATATAAAAGGATTCTCTAATTCTGAAAAGCACTGACTGTGACTGCTTAAATATGTTAAGAAAATGCTTAAATTTCATTCTTTAAAAACTGAATACAGTTGATGTCAAAAGTTTACATACACCTTGCAGATTCTGCAAAATGTTTAATATTTTTCCAAAATAAGAGGGATCATGCAAAATGCATCTTATTGATTATTTAGTACTGACCTGCACAAGATCATTTCACATAAAAAACATTTACATGTAATCTAAAAGTGAAAGTAATAGTTACATTTATAAAAATGACCCCTTTCAAAAATTTACATACACTTGATTCTTAAAGGAGAAGTCCACTTCCAGAACAACAATTTACAGATAATGTGCTCACCCCCTTGTCATCCAAGATGTTCATGTCTTTCTTTCTTCAGTCATAAAGAAATTGTTATTTGAGGAAAGCATTTCAGGATTTTTCTCCATATAATGGACTGATATGGTGTCCCGAGTTTGATCTTCCAAAATGCAGTTTAAATGCAGCTTTAAACAATCCCAAATGCGGTTGTAAACAATCCCAGCCGTGGAAGAAGGTTCTTATCTAGCAAAAAGAGGTTATTTTCATAAAAATAACACAATTTAAATACTTTTTAATGTCAAATGCTCGTCTTGTCTTGCTCTTCCCCTTCTTTTTCCGGTTCATGACAGTTATGGTATGTCGAAAAACTCCCATCTCATGTTCTCCCTCAACTTCAAAATCACTCTATATCGCTGATTTTTAACTTCAGGGACAAAATATTTTTGGAGTTTTTAGACATACCCTAACTGTCTTGAACCAGGGAGAGCAAGGCAAGACAAGCGTTTGAGATTAGAAAGTATTTAAATTGTATTTTTTAAATGACAGATCGTTTCGCTAGATAAGACCCTTCTTCCTCAGCTGGGATTGTTTACAACCACATTTGGGATTGTTTGAAGCGGCATTTAAACTGCATTTTGGAAGTTCAATTTCGGGGCACCATATCAGTCCATTATATGGAGAAAAATCCTCAAATGTTTCCCCTTTAAAAAACACAATTTCTTTATGACTGAAGAAAGAAAGACATGAACATCTTGGACGACAAGGGGATGAGTACATTATCTATAAATTGTTGTTCTGGAAGTGGACTTCTCCTTTAAAACTGTGTTGTTACCCCAATGATCCACAGCTCTTTTTTTGTTTAGTGATAGTTGTTCATGAGTCCCTTGTGTGTCCTGAACAGTTATATATATATGACACCTGCACTGAATTTTACTTATAAAGTTAAGCTTTTATGGCTTGTATTTTGAACTGTTCCATATTTCTAACAGATCTCAAGGCGTGAAAAGTACACAGTTGTTTCGAATGACGTTGGAGATGGTCTGTCAGACCTTCCAGCTTTGGGAAAACAGTTCTGCCAGTGGTTCTTCACCCTTCTGAACTCGCAAAACCCTATTCAAGGGCAGCCGGCTCAAGACTGGGGTCCTCAGCATTTCTGGCCAGATGCGAGACTTAGGCTTCTCTTATGTACTGGAGATCAGCGTTCAGATGAGTTCAACGGAGCAGAGATGGTCAGTCAGCGGCTTCATGCTTTTGCAGGACAAGAGCATCTGTTGTTCTGCCCGAACTTGGAGGGTCAGGGGTTAAAGTGTATATCTTCAGCTCACGGACTGGTGTTAGTGGCCATAGCTGGGACTATCCACCGTGACAATGCCTGCCTTGGGATTTTCGAGAAAGTGTTTGGGCTCATTCGGTCACCAATGGACGATAATCGCTGGAAAATAAAGCATGTGAATATAAAAGTGGAAGCACAAGGTGCCATCGCAGACAGACAGTTACCAGTTATTACATATGACTCTAAAGAGTTGCTGAGCCTTTGCGATTGAGAGTGAAAGAAAGGTTTGTTTGGACATGTGTTGACTTGGCAGTGAAGAGATGCACCGGGTTAACATGGAAACAGCTTTACTGTGGGATAGATATTCATCTGTAAAGGATCTTAGGTTTTTTTTTTTTTTTTTTTGACTTGGAGAGTTTCCTGTCAGTTTGAATCCTAGCAAAATATTTTAGATTTATCATTATTAATATTTTAAATAAAAATCTAAATTAATGTTTATCAAGATGGATTAAAAAATTTAGTTATATTTATGAAGTAATTTTATGAAAATTGGCCTAACAACAGATTTTTAATTTGTCCTTCAAATTACTCCAAAATAAACAAATATATACAAATTTGGGCTTTTTAGTAATTTTAGTTCATATGTGAAACAGACATAACCACATTACCACTTTAAGGTGGAAGTTCTACCTTTTTTTTCTTGATTTATTTTTTATTTACTGAAATCTAAATGTTTTTTTTTTTTAATTCGCTTTCAAGGTTTCCTTTTTGAGTCATAAATTTGTTTTAAGTATTTTGTTTTATATATATGTATATGATTATTTTGAATGATATTTTTTACTTTTGTGATTTTTGGGTTGGCTAGAATTCAAACTCTGGAAAATTAAAGTCATCTTTAGCTCCGTAATATTTTAAGATCATCTCTAAAATACCTAAAATCTGTTCATTCCTTCTGGTTATTTATAAGTACTTTCATCAATTCTTGGATCATTTACCAGTAAAATATCTGTTCAGAACATCTTTGTGCCTCATGACTTTATTCATTTATTCTTATTTGGCAACACTTTAGAGTTTCATTAGTTAATGACATTAGTAAACAAACTAAGAATGAACAATATTTCCACAGCATGTTAATTTCAACATTTACTAATGCATTAGTAAAATCACAAAGTTGTGTTTGTTAACATTAATTACTGAACTGTGAACAATGGACGACTTATTTTATGAACTAGCATTAACAAAGATTAATAAGTAGTGTAATAAATGTATTGTTCGTTGTTTGTTCGTGTTTGTTATTACATAAACTAATTTTAACAAATTACACTTTACTGTAAAGTGATACCTCTAATTTTATTTTATTAGTTTTGAGTTTGTGTTCAAACACAGTGACATTTAGGTTTATTTCACAAGGTTCAAGTAACAATGAAAAATACTTATAAAATCATTTATTAATCTTTAATTAAGTAATACATTATTAAAATTAAAAGTTGTATCTAGTATTTAATGGAGCTGAGTTAAGGAACCGACAATGATCAGTTGTATTTTTATTAAGACAAATGTAGTTGTTAGTTAATGCATTGTTAGCTAATGTAACCTTACTGTAAATGTCTTTATGAACCTTAGGAAACTTTTTTTTTAATTAATTTCTTTATTTTTACATTACTGCAGCGAGCGTAGCTTCAAATTAGTTCCACATAACAAGTTTGTCCAGCAGCGGTGTTACGTTCCCTCATTCCCATAATTATGATTCATGGTCATCAGCTCTAGCTTTATAGCGGAAGGAATTTTACACTATTCACGCCTTACGGGAATCAAGTACCTTTTGTGATTCTTGAGAGTCCAGAAGCGAGTTTTTTGACTCATCGGTCTCTAATTGGGCAGCAGATGAAGCAGCACTTCTCTCCGGAGGAATACGCAGGCGAGTGTGAGCCGGGCTGGGAGGGGTGTTTAGTACCACAGCAATGTGTGGTTTCAGTGGGGAATGTTATATGTGGGAAATTATTCTTGGCGCTCGCTTCAAAGGCTGACGCTTCGATAATATCTTTTCTTGAGCAGTTTTTTAATGCCACAGAGTGCCATAGTTGTGGCAAAAGACGCCACCACAACCATTGATCTTTTTCCTGTTCACCTCCCCGAAAGAAAAATAACAAGCTCCTCGCCTTCTGTCTTTATAGCCGTGGCCTCTTTCTTTTTAATAAGTGGTTTGGCCGAGCTCACAGTTATGACGTCCAGGTTCAAAAATACAGTTCACTGGCGTCTGCGGATCATTGCGACTTCAGATTGTCTTTAATGGCGACGTGTGTTTCTCATAAAGCCCGTGTTCACGTCTTGATGGTAAATCTCTCAGATATGTTTTGGAGGGACGAACAATGAACTTTTTTAATTGGCGAGGCTATTTTTTTGAATTATGGCTTTAAAGGTTAGAAAATAGCACATAAGCTCTTTAATGTGTAGGCTTGTTTATAGCCGAATTCAAACTGAATAGCTATTATTAAAACGCATTCATCCACATATGATGCTGTTCCACGGTGTAACTAAAAAGAAACCGAATTAAGCTTAAACTATTAGCTTTTTATAATCGCTGTGACATTATACATAATCTATAGTACATCATCTTAGACTTTGTTGGCCCATTGTAGCGCATTTGTCAAAAAAAATCAATGAAATGTCCACATGGGGGCACGATTGCCCCATTATCTGTGTCAAAATCAAAAGACAAAGCAATTATTTTACAAAATCAATTTGTTTTATGCAGCCCCGATGTTTTATAGAGCTGCTCATGTACCAAAGTGTAAAATTTTAACTTTATTGCTGATTGCTTGGCTTTAAATCAATCTCTTCCTGAGTGTATTACCTAAATGATTGCTTTTGGAAACTATGATAAAGTATATTAAAAGTGAACATTATTTATTGATGTGTTTGACAATGTCCTTAGTAAAACAAAAAGAAAGGGAGAAAAAACTCCTTGAACCAAGTGATCCATTTATTAAACCTTTGACGTCCCAGACAAATCAATCGCTTAATTAAATGAGTTATTGTCTGAAGTCTGAAAGACCCTCATCCATAAGAATTAGAGCTGCAAAGCAAACAGACGGTACGCTGTAGTGCGTCAGTGTACTCTGCCGTGTTTATACATGTGGGAAGGACAGAACCTGAAGACGTGATCACCATTTCTCATCTGACCTCCGTTCACCCTGTAACATCTGAGCGCACTCGTACATTAGTCTGTGGAATGTTGCCCTCTACAGCAGCAGTGATCAAAACAAACTCCCTCGTATGAAGTGCAGGCTGATTTGTGTAAATGAGAATAGGTTTATTTTGCTTTTGCCATCACTGACAATTTAAAAATCCCTTTTCAGTTTCAAAGATTTCTTTTTATTCTTCTCCAAAAAATCAAAGGGTTGTTCTTTCAAAATTAAAGCCGTGATTACTGAACATTTTCTCATCGACTAGGGCGCTTTAAGGAAATAGGTTGAAATATAGGACCTCAAACTTTTTCAGTCAGTGGTGCATTTGAGGAGGTAAATTAAATGTCTTATATGTTGTTTATTATTATATTATATTATATCATATTATCTCAATTTCCAGACTTTAATTTAACAAAATTTAGAATTTAGATTTGTGAGATTCTATTTTATAGCAATAAGTTTTTTTGTTTGTTTGTTTTTTAGCAAAAAGTTTTTTCTAAGTTTACTGTTCAACTACATTTAAAATTTCTCATAAACTGCATATAATTTCCCATAAATTAAATAAAATTAGTTTGATTTTTTTTTTTCTCACTTGGAAAACGAGATTAAATGGTGAAGTCAAATGTTAATGAACACTAAAACTCACATAAAAGAAAGAAAGAAAGAAACAAAGACAGACAGACTGAATGAATTTCTTTATAAAGGTTACCAGTATTTTTCTTGGATGTCATGGTTTTAAAAGTTTAAATGTAACTTTTTCTGTAATAGAGAATTATGCAATAGCAGGGTTGCATTAAAAAAACAAAACAAAAAAAACAGCTAAACATAATTTTGTGGGGGAAAAATTGTGAAGAATAATTTAATAGTACAATAAGTTTTCATTTGTTAACATAAACTAACAATGAACAACAATGAAGCATTTATTAATTTCAGTTAATATTGATTTCAACATTACTATTAAAATCTAAAGTTTTGTGTGTGTCAATAACATTTTATGGACCTGAGCTAAAATGAACTAACAATAAACTAACAAATAAAAGATGAATGAATACTGTAACAAATTTATTGCTCATTGTTAGTTAATAGCTAATTCATTAATTTATGGTAACTAACAGAATTATTGTAAAGTGTTACCATTAAAACTAAGTTTTATTACATTTAACTTAATATAAATTGTCAGCAGATTATATGTCATGATATTATATTATATAATATATTATAGTTTTAATTGCTGGATATTTATTTGAACTGTTCGAAGGTAGTTATAAAAAAATAATTATTATAATAAAAATTAAAAATGTAATTTTTGTTACATAATAGTTTCCTAACATAACACACACACACACTCACATATTGGATTTGTTACTTTTTGTAATGTTTAAAAATTAAAAAAAAAAAATCACTAGACACTGTGTAGTCTATTCATGGAGTGAGCTGTAGACTCACACTATTTCGCTGTGGAGCTTTTCCAGAGAGCTCTCTATAGACAAGGCAGCTATGCAGCATTCATTTTCTCCCGTAAGCACATTGTGTATTTCACACAGACAACGAATATGTGCAATGCACTGCATAAAAGAGTTCAAGAAAAATTTAGAAACACAAGTTTAATATGAATAAAAAGAATTCATGACTTTTACATTCCACTTAAAAGTTTACAGCACAAAAAATTAATCCTCTCACAGCTGAAGGTGGTCTTTCAAAACGTCCTTTCGGAAGAAAATTTGTGGACAAACTCCTCGCGGCTCTGGAATATGTGGACGGGGAGCTAGCAGCGGGTGTTAAAGAGGCTTGAGAGCGTGGCTGCTGATGGGGAAATGATCATGTTATCGGGGAGTGCCAGCAGACTGTCAGGTTGGCTTTGGCTGGCTGTCTGTGCTGCTGTCCTCTGGCTCTTCCAGGACATCTGCTGCGCGGTGCGGCCATGCTGCATCTTAATACTGATCTCCGGCCTGCTGGTAGCCTGTTTATATTAATTGCCCTTGCCTCCTTCGCTGTTTGCCACTGATTACTCTCATTAATTTCAATTCCCCATGAACCCCCCCACTCTCTCTCTCTCTTTCTCTCTCTCCATGACATCAGCACACAGACATTTGGACGCAGTTAGCGGCTGTTAATAGAGTCAATGTCCACTAAAATTCCTGTTTTCATTATACAAAGGCAAAGAATTTAACAGTAACACTGTACAATAAGGTTTCTTTTGTTAATTTAAGTAAATGATGAACAGTACTTATAGCATCTCAGTTAAAGGAGAAGTTCACTTTCAGAACAAGAATTTACAAATAATGTACTCACCCTTGTCATCCAAGATGTTCATGTCTTTCTTTCTTCAGTAGTAAAGAAATTAAGTTTTTTGAGGAACACATTTCAGGATTTTTTTCCATATTATGGTGCCCCCGATTTTGAACGTCCAAAATGCAGTGTAAATGCAGCTTTAAAGGGTTCTAAATGATCCCAGCCAAGGAAGAAGGGTCTTACCTAGCGAAACAATTGGTTATTTTCTAAATAAAATGACAATTTATATATCTTTTTAATCTCAAACGCTCGTCTCGTCTTCTTGAAGAGTATGTCGAAAAACTCTCATCTCATTTTCTCCTCCAACTTGAAAATTGTCCTACATCACTGCAGATTTACTGACCCAGTGTTTACCAAGTGAACATGCAACGAAGATCAAACACCCATCACAAAAGAAGATAAAACTGCAATGTAGGACGATTTTGAAGTTGGAGGAGAACATGAGATGGGAGTTTTTTGACATACCCTAGTGTTCATGAACTGGAAAACCTAGGTTCAGGCAGAGAAGCTGAGCGTTTGAGGTTAAAAAGTATATAAATTGTAATTTTTTAAGGAAAATAACTGATCGTTTCGCTAGAAAAGACCCTTCTTCCTCGACTGGGATCCCTTCAGAGCCCTTTGAAGCTGCATTTAAACTGCATTTTGGACTTTCAAACTCGGGGGCACCATTATAGTCCACTATATGGAGAAAAATCCTGAAATGTTTTCCTCAAAAAACATAATTTCTTTAGACTGAAGAAAGAAAGACATGAACATCATGGATGACAAGAGGGTGAGTGTTTTGGTCTGGAAGTGAACTTCTTTAAAGTAACTGAAGGCAGTTTTGTGTAGCTATTTTTGCGACTTTGGAGCCCCCTACAGTTAAGTGAGTATAATTCACTGTCGTAATTACATTGAATCGCTAGACGTGAATTTTGTTGCTGCCATAAAGCAATTTGTCGTTTTCGCGGAATTCCCTACCTGCTCACAAAACCTGCAAAGTGCAAACCTACCCGGAACAGACGTTTGAGGGCAAAAGTGCGCCTTATATTTATATTATATTTGGCCAAAATGATTTTGAAACTGATATTTCAAGGTAGGTAAAACTTGTAGTTGCTTTAAAGTTAATTTTAACGTCTAACATTTTTTAAAAATTAAAATCTGTCAGGATTAATGAACTGTGAACTAACATGAGCAAACTATTAAGAACTGTATTTTTTATTAACTAACATAAAGATTAATGGAAGCTGTAATTGCTAATGGTTAGCTCATGTTAGCTGATGTTAAAGACCTTATGGGGCATTCAAGTCTTAAAAAGTTAAAAAACGTGTAAACAAGGCACAAAGTCGTTCAAATGTGGGAAACTTGTTACTTGTGGGAAACTTGCCCTGAGTGTGTGGTTTTTCAGTGAGAAAACACCTTGGATGCAATGGATGCTACTGAGGATAAATTTGTTAAAATGAATCAAAGTGTTATTATTATCACATTAAATCTTGAATATTCAACTAAGTTTAATGTAGGAAATACAATAGTAATATACAATTGTGTAGATACAGTATAACGGTTCAATGTAACACCTTCATAAATTAAAAAAAAAAGGTGGAAAAACACCCTGATGGATATTCTTTATTCATAATTTTGTAAAAGTATTACTTCTAAAAGTAGAAATATTGTTGTTTTTCTTGCTGAACAGTAAAAGGTACCTTGTAAAGTATGCCAAAGGTATCTTCTTCCGATTAAATGACTTGAACACACCTAACTTCGTATTTACTTCACAACATGTAAAAACAAACTTGCAAGAATATTTTAATTGGAAGTATTTGAATGCACCATTATTGTAAAGTGTAAGTAAGTTTAGTAATGGTTTTGATACACATTTAACACACAATCACCTCCAGGGTTAGACAAATCTTTTGAGATCTGTGATTTTTCATAATCATCCGCTGTTAATTGTTGTGATTTCAGTGGCTGGTCCAGTGGTCGTGGAGGTCAGCTTATATAACTCTTTCTGAGGTGGTCATCATTAAGTCAGAGCTCATAAAACATTGTTTAAATCGATGTTTTATTTCCCGCTCGTTGTTTTTCTTGCAGGCTTTACGTGGCCCAGCTGCGCCGATCTCCCGCTCTGTGTTTGTCACCTTAGTCCGTGGCCATTCTGGGAAAGTGAGTGTGAAGGAATGATTCATTTTACAGCAGTACTGTTACCGGCCTCATGAGGGTGACACTTCAGGGGTCAGTGCTTTTTTGGCTCTCGGAAGAGAAAAACACTCCCACCCGCTGAAGCTCCACTTCCGATCAAAGACCTAATCCAATTAGAGAACAGTATTTTTACGGAGGAATGAAAATGGCAAAAGTTAATTTGACAACTGAGGTCCGTTTTACTGCAGTGCCACTTTTTTCTCTGAAAAGGAAGTTTTGCTATGATATCCTGTACTAGTTTATTTACCCGTGGAGGTCTGTAATTCCTGGAGAAAGTATCCGATGGCATTCCCATTCATCTCCATGGCAGTTTGTTAGGTGGCGCATGACCTGCCAGAATTATGTAACCTGAGTTTCAAGCATATTTTTTAGACAATCATCTGAGCCATAAATGCTATGTAACTAATTACTATGGCGTTGCAGGAAATGACATCATGATAACACTGATTGGTTGACGGCACCACAACAACACAGTACCAAACGTGCAGCAGACAGGGAAAAATATATAAAATACTGTTCTAAAATTTGAGGTTAATAAGATTTATAAATGTTTTGTTTGGTTGTTTATTTATTTATTGAAAATAGAAGAAAGAAAAGTCTAATGCTCACCACGACTGCATTTATTTGGTCAATAATACTGTAAAACATCTATATTATGAAATATTTCTGTTTTCTATTTTAATATATTTTAAATATTTTATTTATTCCTGTGATACAAGCGTTACTTCAGTGTCACATCCTTCAGAAAACATTATAATATGCTGCTTTGGTACTCAAGAAACATTTCTAATTATCATAATTGTTAAAATAAAAAAAAAATCTGCTTATTTTTTTGCTGCTTATTTATTTATTGTAAAAATAACTTTTTTTAAGAATTATTTGATGAGTAAAAAGTTCAAAAGAACAGCAATGTAACTTAAAATAGAATTATTTTTGTAGTAATGTAAAAGTCTTTGCTGTCACTTTTTGATAAATGTAATTATTCCTTGCTGAATAAAAGAATTAATTTAGAATAAATGAATGAATTAATAAATAAATAAATAAATAAATCTTAACCTTTCAAATGAACAGAAACAGAATTTGAAATAATTTTTTGGTCAATGTTTGTAAAAAATAATTTCTTTATTTTTTAGAATCATTTGATGAGTAGAAAATTCAAAAGAACAGCAATATAACTTGAAATAGAATTATTATGTTTTGTAGTAATGTAAAAAGTCATTACTGTCACTTTTTTATAAATGTAAATATTCCTTGCTGAATTAAAGTTTTAATTATGACTGAATGAATGAATGAATGAATAAATAAATAAATAAATAAATCTTAATATTTCAAATGAACAGCAACAGAATTTATGACTTTTTTTGGTCATAATGTTTGTGAGAAAAAAAACAAAAACTTTTGTTTGATGAGTAGAAAGCTCAAAAGAGCAGCAATAAAACTTGATATAGAATTATTATTTTTTGTAGTAATGTAAGTTTTTACTGTCACTTTTAATACATTTAAATAGAACCTGAAATAAAATTACTATTTTTTTGTAATAATGTAGGTTTTTACTGTCACTTTTGATCAATTTAATTCATCCTTGCAGTATTTTTATTAATATATTAATATAATATATTCATTTCTTTAAAAAGAAAATCTTACTGACCCCACATTTCAGAATGATGCTAATAAAATAATAATATAAAAGTCTTTTTCCAGAGTCCCACTCCATTAAAAAAAGTTATAAACTGTAATATAACAAAATATATAGGTAGTGCTAACCTGATAAATCTTGGCCCCTTTGATATACCGAAAGGGACTTCATAGAAATTGAAAAACTGGTCTCTTTTATTTAAGTCAAGCCATCATTCATCATCAGCTTGTTTTGTGTCACTTCATTTAGAAAATAAGTGCAGCATTTTTTTTTTTTGTACCGCAGGTTGCTTTGAGTTTTTGATGGAAGTAATTTCCTCATGCTTAGGTTAGTTAGTAAAATGTGCTCTGCTGCCTTTGATCATATGAAAGGAATGCAGAGAAAAGTTATGAAAAGCAAGCTCAATTTGTTTAGCTCCAGCTGTAAGGTGCGTGTCTCAGCTTGGCCCAAACGTTTCGTTGCTGACATTCAGGAATGTCTCCATTCATCCTCATCTAGCCAGGCCCTTGGGCATCCCCCTTTTTTATTTCCCGTGGTGCTGCTGTAAACCAAATTCTCAGGCCCAGAGAAGCACCGGAGAGAACTGCATCTGTCAATACATCATCATGAGAGCCAGTTGGCAGCACACACAGCACAGATCAGCAAGTGAGTGTCAGCATGTTTGTTTTTTCCTCCTGATTCAGTCTAGGGTTCACCCCAAAGCCTTCATATACTGTTATGCCACGTACCGAACACAAAGAAATAACTCAAGGGTAAACCTTTTTTTCTTTTTTTCCCTCCCAGATCTCACATTTTTGTGGTATTGAGTTATTATCCCTGTTTAGTTTTGTTGACACAGCAGTTGTGTGCTACCTGAAAAGACTCATTGCTCAGATGAAACTGCTGCACTGTTATTGTATGTAGAGCAAAAATTAAAAAGCCACCAACTGAATTAAAACTCCTTTTTAATTGTAAATCCCAAATTATTAAATTATCAGTGCAATGTTAAGCAGTCTGGTATTGCGTAATATAATGCGATAAGGCACGAGCACGCAATGCTATTACTAATGCTATTATTAATATTAACTACTTTTATTTAAAAGTTTTCAGAAACAATAAGTTACTATATTTCTTACATGTTTAAAAATACATTTTTATAGTAGTTTTTAAAATATTTTGTCTCTACCAAGAAATTTAGTTTCAAAATAAGTCCAAATATCAAATCGGCATACAAATTGAAGTAAAGTAAATAGTGATGCTATAGATCAAAAAAGCAAAATATTGCAATCATGCTTTTGATACTGCTTCATTTTAACATAAAGCTGATAAAAGCATACAGAATTTAACAAAAGTAGGCAATAAAATATTAAAATTACTCAAACTAAAATTGTGAAAACAACTTATTTATTTTGAGTAGAAAGTACAAAAGAACAGCAATAGAACCTAAAATTTTTTTTTTGTCTTTACTGTCACTTTTGATCAATTTAATTCATCCTTGCTGAATGAAATTATTATTATTAATATATTAATATAGTATATTCATTTCTAATAATTGTTTTTGTTAATTGAAATAAAAAAATAAAATAAAGTAAAATAAAATAAAATAAAATAAAAGGTAACACTTTAGTATAGGGAACAATTCTCACTATTAACTAGTTACTTACTAGCATGCCTATTATTAATATATTTGCTGTTTATTATAAAGCACCTATTTTGAATGACCATATTCTACATTCCTAATCCTATCCAATACCTAAATTTAACAACTAATTTACTAACTATTTTAGGAGTTTATTGAGGCAAAAGCTGTAGTTAATGATTTGTTAATAGCGAGAACTGGACCTTAAAATAAAGTCATCATATATAAATGTTAGATGAAAAACTTCAAAATGAAAAAAAAAAATAATAAGTTGAAGTTAAAATACTAAAATTACTCAAACTAAAATTGTGAAAATAACTTCTTTTTTATTAGAATTATTTGATGAGTAGAAAGTTCAAAAGAACAGCAATAGAACCTGAAATAGATCATTTTTTGTCAGTCTTTACTGTCACTTTTGATCAATAATTAATTTTTGCTTAATGAAAGTATTATTATTAATATATTAATATAATATATTAATTTCTACAATTTGTTTTTGTTAATTGAAATAAAACTAAACTAAACTAAAATAAAACGTAAGGTAACAGTAAAGGGAACAGTTTTCACTATTAACTAATTACTTACTAGCATGCCTATTATTAACATATTTGCTGTTTATTAGTACTTATAAAGCACCTATTTTAAATGAGCATATTCTACATCGCTAATCCTAACCAATACCTAAACTTAACAACTACCTTACTAACTATTAATAAATTGCAAATTAGGAGTTCATTGAGGCAAAAACCATAGTTAATGATTTGTTAATATCAAGAACTGAATCTTAAAACAAAGTGTGACCAAATGTAAATATTAGAAAAAAAATAAAAATAAAATAAAATAAATAAATATATATATATATATATATATATATATATATATATATATGTGTGTGTGTGTGTGTGTGTTGAAGTTAAAATACTAAAATCCATCAAACTAAAATTGTGCAAATAACTTACTTATTTTTTAGAATTATTTGATGAGCAGAAGGTTCAAATCAGTGGATTGTTTTTTTCAAATTCATCCTTTCTGAATGAAAGTATTATTATTAATATATTAATTTCTTTANGTGTTGAAGTTAAAATACTAAAATCCATCAAACTAAAATTGTGCAAATAATTTACTTATTTTTTAAAATTATTTGATGAGCAGAAGGTTCAAATCAGTGGATTGTTTTTTTCAAATTCATCCTTTCTGAATGAAAGTATTATTATTAATATATTAATTTCTTTAAAAAAAAAAAAATCTTACTGATCGCAAAATTTTGAATGTTACTAATATAAAAATCAATTTCAAGAGCCCCATTAAAAAAACAAAAAAAACAAAAACAAAAAAAAAACATGACTAACTACTATAACATAACAAAACGTGCAGTTCTAATCAGACAAATACTAAAAGGGGCTTCATAAAAACTGAAACTCTGGCCCTTTTGTTGAAGTCAGGCCATCATTTATCATCAGCTTGTTTTGTGTCACTTCATTTACAATAGTGCAACCTTTTTTAATGATACTAATATAAATAAAATAGTAAAACTATTTACAAGAGTCCCACCTAAACTAAACAAAAATTACTAAAATAAAATGTAAACATAACAGATATTTAAAAAAACTAACTAAATAAAAAAATTAAAAAAATAAATAAAGCTGTTTTAGTATGATAATAATGAGTATACACACTGCAGAAGTAAAACCTTCATTGCAATAAGGTGAGCTGGTAGCTACTGGGCTGTTTTCAGTTTAGCTCTTTTTTTTTCCTCCCCGCTGCCACCAAACGTCTTAGAGAAACGACCTGTCTGCTCAGGAAATAAAGATCTGATAAAATGAAAAGGCCATTTTTCTTAAATTACAGGAAATTGCAACTTAGCTACTATACTCCTGAATTACACCGTGCGCTTAAGAGGGAACCCAGATGAAGAAACACATGTTGCCAGACTTAATGTGTGGCAATGCTCTTTTAATGGAGAAACGAGTGAATTAAGCTTCATAAAGACAGTGATTAAAGAGCAAGGCGATTAAGGAAATTAGATATTACTTTATCATAATTAAGAAAATGTTTTCAAGGTTTACACAATTTTCATTTCAATAGTTCAACGTGGTGATGTGTCCTCTCTTATGTATTGCCCTATGCAGAGTGCATAATTGGGGCTGAATGATAATTCACAGGCTAAATGTTTTACATTAAGCAAATCAGATGAACGCAGTTAACGCTGACTTTGGATGTTAGCTACTGTACGAGTCAATCTGGAGGCTGAAAGCACCGCATTCATATATGAGGGTGGATTACAGCATAATCGCAGCTGTCATTTAAATGATCCTTTTTGTTATGGAACTTCTCTCCTCAGATGAAGGTAATTTGTCTTCATTTTTCCCTCTTCGCTGTAATTCCATTTCAAATAGCTTGGAGTATTTTGTTAACTTTGTGAACTTGACTGGAAAACTGTCTGAAATGTTGTCTATCAATCATACGCTCAATCATCTCTGAGGTTTCTGGGTGTTCAAACACCATTACTGTCAATTCCAGACAGAATTGTATCTGCTTCGTTTAGGAAGAGGTTCAAAAATAACATTGATTTTATTTCAGGAAATGCTAACAAGTCGAAGTGAGCTGTCAAACGGTGGGCCGATCTTTCAAGGAGTTTCAAGGTGGACACCGGATGAATCTGGGACTCGTCCAGGTGATGTTACTAAAATAGATAGCCTGGCGTTTAAATTTACTACCTCGCTTGACGACGTTATTTGCAACTGCTTTAAATCATCGTGATATAAAGTCGACTGTTAGCAGGACTATAAATCTAAAGACATTAACGAAGTGAGAGTAAATACAATATTGGCTTTATGCTCGAATCAAGCCTTCAGGGCATGAGATAGCATTTTGCGAGAAGACGTTTTAATTTGACAACAAACTTAAGACGTGACAGCTGTCTGACGTCTCCTAAGTGCTTTTAAGGAACGTAAGCGATACAAGAGATTTTCTGTAAGCGCCCCGCTCTGTATTTCCACGCGAGAGCTTGTAATCTGAATACAAATGAGGTGAGCGGTTCAAAACGGTGAGGAAATTTTCCAATACGCCTCAGGTGATGCTTCCTTGAAGGTGGTGAATGATATCCAGACACTGATCCATTGCAGCCAGATCAGTGTTGTACAAATCGTTATTCATCCCCCTAAAGAATCATATTGACTTTTTTTTTTTTTTTTCCTCAGCTTGTACACTTTTCTCTCCCCTGGTTATAAATCTTCATATGCCATCGGGCGGAGAAACGAAGGTTGTATCTGGTATTGTTACAAGAGTCTGATAAATCAGGCCGGCCTTGGTGTCAGTCAGCGTTTGCAGTGTCATGTCGCAGCCGCTTCAATTTGCTGCGGTCAGAAATTGCACGCAGGTGGGTCAGTGGTCGAGGGCACAGATGGGATGCAAAACAGTGTTGTCATGACAATGCTGCAGGAGTCAAATCCATTACAAAGCATGATTTATTAATCTATCCTCACTGTTAAAAACTAGGCCACTTGTATGGCCTCTTTATGCTGCTAAATTGTATTAACTCCACTTCCTGTTTCTCCCCCCCCCACTTTTGTGCTCATTACAAAGTGACCAAATTGAGTTTTAATTGCAATTTTGAGAGGGAAATGAATTAGTACTTTCTTTTCTTTACTCTTGGGACCGCTCTCGCCAGGCGGTGAGTACAGTGGGGTTTTTTAAAACAGCTTTGACCTTCTTTTTGGTTTTGCTGTGCTATTCTGGAAACTGATGGCTTGGTGACAGTGTCCGGCCCCTCTGGCATGAGATTGGCAGCTGGTTTTGTAGTAAATCTGGACCCGACTATGCCGTGCTGAGGGCAACCGTGCGAGTGGCATTATCAAACTCTGCATGGTCTAGACTGTCGGCCACACATGGTGATGCCGGTTCCAGTAAAGGAAGGTTGCCATCTGTTTGTGTGTACTTAAATGGGGGGATAGAAATGCATATGGCACACACGCTGGCCGCAGAGAGCTGAGAGAAAGCCTTCATGGGTGAAGGAATTCCTTTGCGACCTTGCATAGAGGCTGAGTATAACATATTCATCTGCAAAGGAAAGGCATAGGACGGAATGTGTTACAGAAATGAGGCTTAGATCCCCAAAAAAGTTTTCATATGCATATATATAATACCTTTACAGTCTTTTCGTTTGTGGTCTCTTCTGCATAAAAGGCTGCATTTATTTCATACAGTATAAACAGTAATATTGTGAAATATTATTACAATAACTATTTTCTATTTGAATATATTTTAAAATATTTTTTCTGTGATGCAAAGGTGAATTTTCAGCATCATTACTTCTGTCACATGATCCTTCAAAAATCATTCTAGTAATCTGATATTCTGCATAAGAAACATTATTATTATATATTTTTTTATTTTATCATTTTTTAGTTTTGTTTTGTTTTTGTGGAAACTGTGATACTGTGAAAATTTAATGAATCTGTGCATAAAAATAAATAAATAAATTCTTACTACCCAGCTATTTAAAAACTTAAATTACTTTAACAATTTTTAGCATTTATAATAGTTTAACTATTTTAAAAAGGTAAGGCATGAATATATTGCAAAAATGGGGCTCAAATAAAAAAAAAAGTGTTAATATGCATATAATACCTTTACAGTGATAAAAAGGAAATATTTCTTGTAAAAATAAATACATTAGCATTCAAAAGTGTGCAGTCTGTAAGATTTTTAAATGTTTTTGAAAGAAGTGTCTTATGCTTAAAAGGCTGCATTTATTTGATACAGTAAAAACAGTACTATTGTGAAATATTATTACGATAACCATTAAAAAATAAATAAATAAAATAATAATAATAAAAAAAATACATATATATATATATATATATATATATATATATATATAATACAATATATAATAATAAAATATAATATATACAATATAATAAAATATATTTTAAATTAAATTAAGAAAAAGAAAATCCTGTGTTGGTAAATTTTCAGCATCATTACATTAAAAATCAGCATCATATCATTAAAAAATTCTAATATGCTGATTTGGTGCATAAGAAACATTTTATTATTATTATTGTTATTATTATTATTATTATTACCTTTTTTATTATGTATTTTTTTGTTGTTGTTTGTTAAAAACAGTTGCTGCTGGAAACTGATACAATTAATGATATATCTGTGCTTAAAAGCATAAATAAATAAACAAACAAACAAATAAATAAATAAATCCTTACTACCCAACTATTTAACACTACTGTACTGTCTTTTATTAGAATTATTATTATTATTATTATTTGCAATATAATCTCAATTTTTGTTTTGTTTTGTAAAGTTTATGCTTTAAAAATATTTATATTGGTCTGTTTTAATGGAACAGCAAGTACAATACAAGTGTTGATATGTATTAAATAAGCCTGTTTCCTTTTTTTCATTTTTTAAACTTGTAATTCTAACCTTGTGATACTAACATAGCTAATTAGAAGCATTACTGATAAAACACAGATTTTCTGATAAAAACAAAAACGCAAACCAGATTGCAAAACAGTTCAGTCCTGATCATTACTCAGCTCAATAATTTACCCATGCACCCATGAAGTACATTTTACAGATTGCACATTTCCAGGGCTAAATGCACCAGATGTAATGCCAACAGACAGCTAGCTTTCTCCAGGTGCTACAGATATTGGTTAAAACCAACAATCATTACAAGCATATTGCCTGTGCGAAGTTCCTGCTGTGGGAAGTGAAGAGAAAGAGACAGCTGGAGAAAGAGGCAGGTATTGGACAGTGGAGGTGGAATATGTGTTTGGGAGTGAGCTGTACACTCGGGCAGAGAGGCTAAACGCTATTGGCTGTGCTGTCTGAAGGGGCATTAATCTACAGCAAGAACGGTGAAGCTCAGTGAAGTGGGAGCCTCTTAACGCCAGGCTCTTGTCACAAGGAGAATTAGACTCTGACAACTTTCTCTGCTTGGTTAATTGAGGTGATAGATACTCTTGACATTTATCTAAGCACTGCTGAGCAGATTAAGACATATTTTGTTCTCATGCTTCCCTCATATTAGAAGAGGTCACTTGCTGGGGTCTGTTTAATACGCCTATGCAATTAATAATGCTTTAATTCTGCCCCGTATCGCAGACTGTTTTAAGTTCTCTCTTCAGAGCCAGATAACACCCGCGCTCCCTCGTCGCTCTGTTTGCTTGAAATTAGTCTAATCTCTTTCAAGTTCACCCTCCGGGTGTACGCTCTCCTCGCTCGCTTTTTCCGCCTTCCTTCTGAAAGTGAACCGGCTGGAATAAATAAAAAGATTGTTTTCCACAAGGTCTCAGCTGAGGTGCTCATCTATGTGGATTCAGTTGTTCCATATTCTCACATTATATAATTCAGATTGTTTCTGATAGTGATCAAGATGGATGTAACCGGTTGTTTGAATCTGAGGTGAACATGACTCTGTTTCAAAGCCAAGTGGCTCAGCTAACAAAAATATGTTTTGAGAATATTTGGCTGATGTTCTAGTTAAGTAATTAAAACACTATTTCTGAATGTTCTCTTAACATTCAAAACGTCTAATGTTTTATTTATTTCTCTTGGTTATGCATATGTTAAGGGAACATTCCATTTTAGAATTTTTGCAAACATTATGAGAATGTTACATTTGAATGTTCTCTGAACATTCTCAAACAGTTAGTAACAGTCCAGAATCCAAGGCAAATGTCCAGTTAAACATTCCATGAACTTCGTATAACGTTCATTCATCACTTTGACAGAACCTCGCTACAACATTAGCCAAAGTTTTGAGAACATTTTAGTGTCTCATAGGAAACTATAGCTGACTTTGTGTTCCTCACACAAAACTACACAAATCCTATGGATTTGAACTGATTTTATGGTGTTCAAAGCTTGACGGACCCAGTTTTTTTAGTCTTTTATTGGCAATCAGCTTGGACATTATGCTAAACATCTCTACAGTGCCTTGTGAAAGTATTCATACCGCTTCATTTTTTTTCCACGTTTTGTTATGTTAAAGCCTTATGTTAAACTGTTTTAAAATACTTTTTTTCCCACATCAATCTACACTCCATACACCATAATGATAAAGCACAAAACAGATTTGTGACAACTTTGCAAATGTATTATAAATAAAACACTAAAATAAATAGTACATTGCATAAGTATTCATACACTTAACTCAGTACTTTGTTGAAGCACCTTTGCAGCCTCAAGTCTTTTTTGTGACAGGTTTTGAATTTGGCAATTATCTGCCACTCTTCGCCTCACCTTTTCACCTCTCAAGCTCTGTCAGCCTGGATGGGGGCTGGCAGACATTTTCAGGTTTCTCCAGAAATGTCTGATTGTGCTCAAGCCCACTCAAGGACATTTACACTTGCTGTATGCAGGCTCATTGTCCTGTTGGAAGATGAACCTTTTACTTAGTCTGAGGTTTTGAATGCTCTGGGCTGGGTTTTTAAATTAAGGCTATATGAATATGAAAAAAAAGCCCCACAGCATAAAGCTGATACCACCACACTTTACTGTTGGGATGGTACTCTGATGAGCAGTGCCTGGTTTCCTCCATACATGATGCTTAGAATTGAGGTTCATCAGACCAGAGAATCTTGTTTCTCACAGTCTGAGAGGTCTTTGGGTGCTTTGTTGCAAATTCCAAATGGCCTTTCATGTTTGTCCTTCTGTAAGTTTCTTTCATCTGCATATATGATCGTGGAGCTCAACTAGAGTGACCATCAGCTTCTTGGTCACAAGTCTAACCAAGATACTTCTCCATCAAATGCTCAACTTCTTAATGGAGGCTACATGCTTCTCTGAACCTTTAATGCAGCAGGTTTTTTTTCTGAACTCTTCTCCAGATCTGTGCCTTGACGCAAGCCTGTCTCTAAGCTCTACAGGGAGTTATTTTAATCGTACGGGCTTGGTTTTTTGGTCTGATATGCATTTTCAGCTGTTAGACCTTTTATTGAGTGATGTGTGCCTATGATTTGGTCATATTCATTCAAATGAATTTGCCACAGGTTAACTCCACTCGAAGTGTAGTAACATCTACAAGCAATATGAATGCTCCTGAGCTAAATTGTCCCAGAAAAGGGTATGAACACTTATGCAATTTCTAATTAATTTGCAAAGTTGTTACAAACCTGTTTTGTGCTTTTTCATTATGGTGTATAGAGTGTAGACCGATGTGGAAAAAAGTAATTTAAAGCATTGTAAAATAGCAACACAACGAAACATGAAAAAATTGGAGGGGTATGAATACTTTCGCAAGGCGATGTATTTGTCTCAAGGCAAGATTTTTGTTGTGTTATGCTTATTCATATGCTCACTTTGTTCAGATTTATGCCTCTTTAGTAAAACAGCTGGTTATAGTGTTTTATCTGTAACAGGTGGGTTGACTAGTTATGTCATTTATCAAAGTAGCTATTGGCTGCAACCATTCTTAAGCTAGTTATTCTTGTGAAACACCATGTTCAAATTTTGTATTAATAAACTACTGTGCATTTGCCTTAATTGTCCATTTTTATCTTTAAGCTTGAGGGCCTTTCGCTGTTGTTATTATCAGTAACTGGTGTTCAAACTGCAGTGTGCGGTGTGCTTGGGTGGGTTCTTTTGCAAATTGATGATGAAATTGCTTGTTATTGTGTGCTTTTGTGTTCACGCTGTATTACTCTCTGTCTGTTTATCCCCCTGTGTTATTTGTGCCCAACGGTAATGTGTCATGTATGTCTGACAGTCATTTGTCCTCCATGCCATGTTTAAAAACACATTTAAAAAGAGTCCTTACAAGCAAAAGCCTTACCAACATGCTAATGTATCAGTTCTAACTTTATAAATTAGCAATTGATCTAATCTCCCATGGACTTCAAACAGGTGTGCTGTTTGTTTGACACTCTCATGTAGAGCGTTACTATCAAGTGCTCCAAATGACTCACTTATGAGGTTTAATTTGAGTTAGGATGCTGCTTTTGAAGGCAGCTGCCCATGTAGCCTGAAGACAAGTAAACAGCAAGGCTGCTCATTGGGTTTTGGTACAAAGCCAGTGGTGACCCCTGTCTTTAGCTTTAGGTGAGGCTGAGCCGTGTGGTTTCCCGCTGTTACAGGCCGGTTTCTTCTAGAAGGCAGGGCTGCTTTTAGCAGGGTCATTTTAAACCTTGCGAGTCTTCACAGAAACCCAGTTCACTTTCATCTCTGCATGACCGTCCCTTTACACGGTGGCCTTTTGAGAGCAGTGTTTCTCTCCGCTCCAGGGCTTTGCCACATTGACTTCCTCTACTGGAGTGTGGGTTCCTTCAAACGACCAATCTGCCATATAATCACTCATTGAGTGATCTGTTTTGTTCTGTTTAAACACACTTATTAGAGGTTAGCAGAAGAGATGGCTGGGTCAGATTGTTAATGTTGCCTGTCCGTGTGCGTGCTGCGGTTCGGCTCTGTTAAATGATATCCTGGAGTGCGGTAACTGCACACTTATCAGAGTCTGGATCTGAGGGAAGATAATTCACTTATCAGATTGCCTGTGATGAGGGACTGTACACAGCTCATGACACACATCAAAGCAGCGCTCTGATCTTGCTCGGGCTGAAGCTGTGGAGGTAGATTTCAGTAAACAGACCGGGGTTGAAAGGATTTTAGGTCCCTATTCGGCCTGTGCCATACGACGGGGTGAACTCCGGTTGCAAGCCGCCTAGTGAGCAATGTGGAGAAGTACTGACTTATTCATCAATGAAGCTTTCAATTCATCATGAGGTCTAAAATCTATAACGCATAATTTTCCTTTTTAGACATTCTGATGAAGACTTGGGCTGTCAAGCTTTAGAATGACAAAAAAGCAAATAAAGTTATCATAAAAGTAGTTGACTTGTGTGCTATATTTAAAGTCTTCAAATGTCATATAGCAGCTTTATGTGAGGAGCAGACCGAAAGTCAACAGGAAACTGCTGTGATTCGTACATATAGGTACATTTTTCCAGTTTTGGAGAAATGCATATAGAGGCATGTGTTTCCTATGTGCCTACGTTGTGGTTAACTCACTGAATCAATAACCAGGATCAGAATAATAGCTTAAATTTTGGTCTGTTTCTGCATATAGAAGATTTGGAATGTTGTCATATGGACTACTAATTTTATATTTTTATGGTCATTTTGCAGCCTTGTCCAAAACCTGACTCCAATGAAGACTCCAGGTTTCATTTACTGTAATGAAAAAGGTCATCCAGGACAGTCTTCAGAAATCCCTCCAAAGATACTAGTTTGAATGAGATGCAGGTTAGTAAAGTCATTTTTTACAACATATTAACTGTGGGAGATTGAAATGTAAGTATTTCGATACTGTATATGTGTTGTTCATTTTATATATCTTACATTTTATGGTGAAGGATAATTTTATAGTTTTAAATAGATATATTAATTGCAGTATGTAAAAGCCTTCACAGAACTGACAAATTTTTAATTCAGTGTATTCATAGTTATGCAGAAACTTTGTGGTGGGTATTTTGTGGTGCTCTATAGCAAAATTAATATATATATATATATATAATATATTAAATTGGTATAATTGTTTAGCGTCTTAAAATGAAATGTCTGCAAAATACTTTAAAACGTTAAAATTCCTCAGTGGTCGTGTAAAACAACACCCTTTTTACCTTGTGAAAAACAGCTCTGTTCACAGCGACCTGTTTCAGTGCATGTCTCTTTAAATGATTTTCGTTGACTTCGATTGACTTTATTTCGTTTTTCGCCTATTCAGTGGTGCGTTGCCATCAAAAACAAAACTAATCCACTGCATCAGTGGCTTGATGGGGAGAGAAATTCAAGACTCTTATGTTCACTTTAAAGGCACAATATGTAAGATTTTTTTGGTTACAATACCCCAAAACCACTAGAATGTATTTAATTATATATTTAACTGACTTGTGTACTTGCATTATCCCAAATGTTTCGAATAATATTTAAATCTTTAAATGAGATCATACACACTAAATTTCCAGTTTTTATTTTGTAGAAAACATAGAAACCCCTAATACACTTTAATATGTTATGCATTTTATTTAACAGGTGATGAACAAATGTGTATAGTATGTGTCTAGTATGATAAAACAGTGCTGTTTTACCTCACATACGCAGGACCAGAAAAAGTAGAAGCGGTCGACTGTGGCATAATAAAAGCTCTGCTGCTTTCGAGCAATGTATTGTGCTTGTCCTTCATTAGCAATTGCTCCAGCGGCCTCATTTCACTTCCACGCGTTTCAGCCCCACCCTGCTTCATACTACAGTGACCTTAATAAGTCTTTAATACATTAGCTCATCCATGAACATGATTCTGCCCAAGTCACGAGGAACTGCATCAGCTGTGGGGATGAAGACAGCAACTTCCACGATTCCACACTCAATCATGACGTCATCAAACTTCTTTGTTTGTTTTGAATATGCACCCTCTAGTGGCAAAAAACGTACATATTGTACCTTTAAACCATTAGCGTTCCAAAGTTCCACCCGCAGGACGTTTTCCATTGAGTTAAATTTGACAGGAATGCTTAACATCCAACTCGAAAACACCTGCATTGCTAACGAGACGTTGTCGCTACAGCTGCTCGAACACAGAGAAAATAGTGGACAGCGTACAACTGGCTGAGAGCGGAAATATGCTAATACAGCTTGTGACTGTGGGCGGGGCCAGAGCAATATGATGTCACGCTGCTCAAAAGATCAAAACAGCTTGATATTTGAGTGTTTTGTTTTTCTGGGGATTAAAAAAAATAAAGTTAATGGTTTTTTATCCTTGTAGGGTGGTTGTGTCTACACACTGCTAAGACACATTTATATGCAAACACCATGTAAAAGTGAATTTTGCATCCGATATCCCCTTTAATTATTTTGACAGTACTGAATTTAGTTGAGAAGAATATGTCTAATTAGTAATTAGTCAGATTTAATCATCTAATTATGTTTTACTGCGAAAATCTATGTTGGACTAATGCAATTCTTCTGTTGTCTGACTGTTTCTTTGAATTGCTGTTTAGGAAATTAGGTCAACGCTATTCAAATACTAACTCATGAATTAAAAGGAAGCTGATTAAAAGATAAATTCTGATTTTTGCCCAACCCTGTGAGGGATGGAATCTTCAAATGTAAGAAAGTGCAAATTTTGTTATTCAAACAAAATAAACAATAATTCGACATGACAGCAGTGAGGTTTCTTTGAAAAAGCGAGTCTCGCCTCATCCGATCAGAGCTGGAAATTCTGTTGACTCTCGCGCAGCTGTCTGAAAACGCATATCCCTCAGCTCACTCGCAGCACCATGTTCTTATCTTTGATGTGCAATTACCTTCCAGTTGGGTGTTTTAGTGTGATGAGTTGCTTGTCTTCCCTTTTTTCCCCGCTGCCATCATTTCCCCATCATGGCCTGCAGCTGCATCATCTGCTATTGTCTCTCCCACCTGTGGGACAATTTATCGAGCGAACCAAAATCCCATATTATTATAATTAACAAGTACCTTTCTCATCTCGCCATGGCAAACGCAACGCTTGCATTCCCAAGCCAAACTCTTCTGCCACTCATGCATGTCAAGTCATTAATTAAGCTGTCATGCTGCGCAATCGAGCTTCATTCATACCTTCCTAAATTACAGCTTTGGGAGCATGTGCTGAACTTCTTCAGGTGACCCCAGACTCTTGCTTGTTGTTAAGGAGTGGCCGAGGCACATCGGGAAAAAAACTTTCAAGTATCTGCTGAAAATGGCTCCTCGCACCACCCAACAAAACTCATTATCGCCACGGTGGGGTGTGAGAATCTGCCGGATTCTCTGTGCCCTGTCAAAACCCTTTGTTTGCCGTCGCTGACAGATGTGTCTTACATGTTGTATGTTGGCAGTACCGATTTAGCCATCATTTGCACGTTTGCATTAATGTAAAGTCAAGAGTGTCTCTAAGTCAGCATATGATGTGTATCTATACTTGACAAAATTGAAATATAAAGTACGTCATACAGTTGAGAAGAATAAAATAACATTTGCTTAACGGGCACCTTTAGCCATGCTGTATCCTATTTCATTTCAACTTTTGCACATTTATTTAGTTAGTTTATTTCCCCCATGGTAGATGTGGTTATGGTGTGGCATTTGAGAGTAAAACATTTGGTTACATTTCCTAAGGAACACTATTGTATATGAAATAATTGCCATTCATTTTCAAAATGTGACTTGTATGACTTACTGTTTCCACAAAACATGGTTGACAACCTTGTTTGTTGTACCGGAGGTTGTATTGGAGGTCATTACAGCAACTTGAGTAGCAGGCCAAGTTGGGTTCATATTTATTTTATGCTTTCAATGGCATGTACTTTGGCGAGACTCTCACTCAATGATTCACACTTACCCGTCATAATTTTGCTTTATAACTTTTCCCATAACTGAGCTGGAGATCAGGAGGGAGGGTATGACTGTGTGAGAGAGAATGAGTCTAATGCTTACGAGCAGCAAGCTGGAAGAGCCCAGTGAGCTCTGACATACTCCTAAACCACACTAATGCTAATTGTGGCCTTAACATGTTCATGTTCCATTGGCAATGCAGTGAGGACATATCCAGATTCAGCAGAGTTGAGAAAAAAGTAACTTTATGCAAATTAGCAGTGATGCAATGGGGTGACTGCCAATAGGAGTGAGGATACACATGATATTAGTGTTAGACCTCATGTGGTGCTAAATTAGTGCATGCCAGTTGGGAATTTTGACTTGAGACAGTTTTGATGCCATGGCACTGTGATGTACGCCATTAAATTACAGTCGAGAGCAGTTGTCTGCCCCTTTTTTGCAGTTTCTCCAAAGCAGTTGCATGATCTCTGATAATGACACTGCTATTTCACAATTTGCCGGATTCACTGATTTATACTGAGGCATTCTGTTCCACAGTTCCAGTATTCTTGTACATATTAGTACATTGTTGTACATACAGTTTCTGATTCAGTTCTTTATAGTGTTAATTAGAAGTATTGAATCTGACAAGGTAACGTCTCCGTTTTCAGCTCCTTCCTGGACTGCAAGCTGACTGGTAAAATCTAGCCGCAGCCGAAGTCAAACAAACCTACTGTTTTTGAGTGTAGGCAATATGATGAAGTTTATGGTACTGTGAGCGATTTCACTCTTCAGTATGATTTGTCTCTGCCCACATGCAAAGATTTATTAAAAATAATGTGACAAAAATGCATTCCTTTCCATAGAATGTGTTTTTTTTGTTTTTTTTTGTGACCATGGGTCAGATTTACAAAATATTCTGAAGAATATAGCTCTTCTTAACTGCTGTTATCTTTATATTTTCTAATTTAGGAATAAAGTTAAAAGATTAGTTCACTTCTGAATTAAAATTTCTTGATAATTTCCCTTCTCTTTTTTTTTTTTTTTTTTTTCAGTTTTTTTTTCAGGATTTTTCTCCATATAGTGGACTTCAATGCCATTGGGTTGAAGGTCCAAATTGCAGTTTCAATGCAGCGTCAAAGGGCTCTTCACAGTCCCAGCCAAGGAATAAGGTTCTTATCTAGCGAAACGATATAGAAAAAATGTAAATACTTTTTAACCACAAATGCTCGTCTTGCAATAGCTGTGCAATGTGCATCTACGACGTTGCACATTACACACATCATGGTGGAAAGGTCAGTCATGGTTAGTTCTTCAAATTGTTCGACATCATTGCTTTACCTTTTTCATGTGTGATTTTTTCCAACGTGATTATGTAATGTGTGAAGTCGAGCTAGTGCGAGATGAGCATTTGTAGCTAAAAAGTATATAAATTTTTTTGTTTTGTGTTTCTAGAATTAGATTGTTTTGCTAGACAAGACCCTTAAAGGGTTAGTTCACCCAAAAATGAAAATTAGACTAATATTTACCCACCCTCCAGGCATCCTAGGTGTATATGACTGCTTTCTTTCAGACGAATGCAATCTGAGTTATGTTAAAAATTATATCATGGAATTATATCCTGGAATGGTTTCCTCAAAAACCTTAATTTCTTTTCAACTGAAGAGAGAAAGACATGAACATCTTGAATGACATGGGGTGAGTAAATTATCAGTTTTTTTTTTTTTTATTGTGGAAGTGAACTAGTCATTTAGGAATATGTTGTAGTCCCAAATGTTCCAATTTTTCAAAAGCTAAGGCTGGTTGTGAAGCCCACCAATAACGTTCATCCAACACAAGAAACACCCACTGCAACTAACAATACAGTAATGCAGACTGTTGTGAATAGACAACCAGTGAGGGAGGGCGAGACAACTTTTCTTAAGTTTAAATATTTATTCTTTTTTTAGTGTTACGATGTGTGTGGTAAGGCTTGCGTGTCTACTCTAGTTGACAAGTTGTTTAGAAAAGTAGTTGACTAGTCAGCGAGTCAGTGTTTACCTTATGTAAATGACATGCCGTGCAGCATCAGCAGTCTGACGGCCAGCTGGAGAGTGTGTGCGTGCAGCTGAAGCTCCAGAATCTTCATTCTTGCCGCTTGTGTTGTCATGAATAGTAAAAAACAGACACGTCCCACATGCTTAGAGATTCTGACAGACAATATTCAGTTGTTTTCAGGGGTCTCAGAGCAGTTCACAAGAATTTTGTCTTGTGTGTGAACACTCCAGATGAACTCAGACCATATCTGATGTTTGTGGTTTGCTTATAATGCTGTGAATGCAACATGCTCCAGTTTCATTTTATTTGCCTGTTATATGATACTATGCAAAGTAAACAGCATGGATGCAGTTTGCAGACAGATTTTCTCCTGATGCCATTGTATGGGAAATGCACAGGTTGCACAAGTCATGTAACTGGTAGTACTTAACCAGACTAATTGCAATAAGATCTGGTTCACATTTCAGCTTTTAATGACCATCCACTTAGACAGGAAGAGATTGTCTGATTGACATGTAATGAAACCAATTGCTTTGTTTTTATATGTCATTTGAAGGCAGGATTATCTGTATTAGATTATACCATAATTGACTGTTTGTGAAAAATGTGCATAGACAATGCGATCAGAATTTCTGATCACGTTTGAGAGAAGAGATGTCAAAGTAGGAGGAGAAGAACAGCTGTGAGGAAGTCATGTGTATGCATTCTGAGAGGAGAGGAAGCAATCAGCACTTTCTCTCTTCCTTCCAGTGTAGAGGAATAGTTTACAGAAGTAGTAGTACTAGTAAACTGCAAACTACATTTTACGGTAGTGTGACTAACCTAGGCTCACTGGAAATCGTGCCTATACTTACATCCAGGTGAAATTAAAATAAGAGGCAGAAAACATCAACAATATATATATATATATATATATATATATATTTATGGCGGGACGAGCAAACGACAGACACAGTAGGCGTGACGTCAGGCCTCGGAGAGGCTTTTATTGAACAAAATAACCAAAAGTGTCCAAAAAGGGGGAATAAAAGTGTCCAAAATAAGCAGGAGACCTCAGTGCTCCCTTCCTGGACCCACGAGGACACCAGCGTGCATGCACAGGGTAGAGCTCGGTCTCCTGAGGAGAGGCGCGCTCCGCATTTCAACCACGGCGGTGATGAGGCTTCATCGACGTCAGGTGTGCCTCATCACACGCCGCCAGACCTGGCTGTTTCAGCGCTCTCTCGCACGCCCACTCCCAACGGGAGCCTGGTGAATGGCGGCGATTAAGGAACGGGGAGATGCTGATAAGTAGGGGGAGGCAGCCGACTCGTCACATTCACCTGCCTGCATTCTCCACCAGTGTGGCGGGACGAGCAAACGACAGACACAGTGGGCGTGAGGTCAGGCCTTGGACAGGCTTTTATTGAACAAAATAACCAAAAGTGTCCAAAAAGGGGAATAAAAGTGTCCAAAATCAGCAGGGGATCTGGTGTCCTCATCGTGCTGGAGTTCCGTGCACGAGGGGCAGTATTCGGAAGGTAAGGGTCCAGGTAAGGGGCGGAGTCCGGCGGCCGCACGCGCTCCCCTCATAGGTCCACGGCTCTAGGGGCGGCGACTTCCTTTAGCGGCTACGTCCTCCTTGGCTCACGGCACTTCTAGGGGATTCAGCGGCCTGGCATTCCTCGCCCGTCAGCTGTCTAACGGGTGCAGTACTTGTCCGGACCGTGGGTCCAGCAGCTCGTTGCTTCAGCGGCGCATGATCCCCTCAATGCTGGCCCAGTGGTTATNCGCGCTCCCCTCATAGGTCCACGGCTCTAGGGGCGGCGACTTCCTTTAGCGGCTACGTCCTCCTTGGCTCACGGCACTTCTAGGGGATTCAGCGGCCTAGCATTCCTCGCCCATCAGCTGTCTAACGGGTGCAGTACTTGTCCGGACCGTGGGTCCAGCAGCTCGTTGCTTCAGCGGCGCATGATCCCCTCAATGCTGGCCCAGTGGTTATATATATATATATATATTTTTTTTTTTACGCAAATTATGAGGGGCAGATAATCAATTTGTAAAGATTTATTTCCGCACAGTTATCATTGTTCATATTTAAGCTAATATCTTTCAGTGTTTGCATCACATAAATAGCTCCATTTGTGTGGTTTTTCTGACATAGTAAACTTGCTTAGTAGCTTCACTGGTACAGGATTGAACTTACGATGCGAGGCACTTTGGTTCGAGTCCAGTGAAATGCAAAGTAACGAAGATCTCAAAGACTTGTACAAGCAAAATTTGCATGGTGGCTTCAGCTTTGTTTTTCATGTTTACTTTTGTTAACATTGTCATTTAGGTGTAGTGTAGATTCTATGTTATTTTCAAGTGTGATGGAGCATTAACCTTTTAGCGACACTCACTGGACATTTAAAGGAGTTCTATCAGTCCTTTTTTATAAAGTCTTGACTTGGTTTTTGGGGTGTACTACAATAGGTTTTCATACTTGATTGTTCCTCAGATGCATTATTTTTCACAAATTTTACATTATTGTAGCTCCCTTCTTCCCAGTCTGTCTCAAACGCCCTGTTTAGGTCCTGTTTTGTTGAACCCCCTTCTTCCGAGACATGAAATGTGCTCTGATTGGTTAGCTGGCCCAGTGGTTAAGGCCCCGATATACTTCAAACGAAGTTCGTTTTTTGTTTGGGGGCAAAAAAAGTTTGAAAAAGCTGAGCGACAATGGTAGCTCAAAGGTGTTTAGGAGCCAAAACGAACTCCCCCAGAAAGTTTGCTTAGTTGAGCTGTTTTGAACTGCCAAAACTGAAAACAAACTTTGTTTCGGCCTGATTTTTTTCGAAATGGTGTTATCTCGATTTCGTTTGAAGAATGCCTCTTCCCATAATCGAGTTTGTGTAATTGTAAATTGTGTAACTGGAAGTAGCTACTTTTTGTTAGCGTGTATCCAACTACTGTTTTTAAAAGTGTTTTTTAACTTGACTGTTTTTTAACAACTATAGTATTTTCTCTAGATTTTAAGTAGCTTCCCCACAATGGCTTCCTTCCCATGAGATCTGCAGGGCTGTGCACACAGGCCAGCCTGCTGCCGTCCCAGAAGCGCCGCCGTCTATTTTAATGTTGTGATGGTTTTGTGTATGGTACCAGTTTCCAGCAGCCAAAACATAAATTTGCCATAACACTTGCCC
This sequence comes from Labeo calbasu, assembly GCA_019740295.1. NCBI lineage: Eukaryota > Metazoa > Chordata > Actinopteri > Cypriniformes > Cyprinidae > Labeo > Labeo calbasu. Next base: position 12,759 of record JAHKKF010536859.1, on the reverse strand, counting down.
CTGTGAAAACTATCATGAGATGAGATGTCATCCGTGGGCACTTAGGGCCAATCGTGACATTCCAGAAAAGAACTGAGTGATCCGTTACTGCATGGCCACTCACCTGATTTTTTTTTTTTTCTGAAATTTGGCTACACTAGCTTGCTAAGTAAGTATTTGCACGCAAACTAGTGATATTTGATCCACCTCAGTGTCAAGTGCTTCCATAACTTTAAAAATTAAATAGGAGGAAACTCTCCAGTGGCTTTCAGCTGGCAGTTTGATTCAGATTTTATTATCCGCAATGGTTCTATAATAAGCGGGAACTGTCCTTTTGCATTAGCCATGCTTGGCGGCACTACATGTTAGCCCCCCCCACACACACTCTTAGCTGGAGGAAATGGAAGCTCCCTCTGCCAGACTTTCTCCTGGTGAGGCAGAGGTGCATGAAGTGGAGCAGCCAGACAGACTCTGTTGTGATGTCCCAGCATGCACTGGAGGGAACGTGCACGATAGCAGCAGCACAGGATCAGGTGACCATATGGCACTTGCTATCCAGGCATCGCACGACCATTCAGGCGACACCAAACCTGCAGTAAACAGACATTAACACGAGGAACGACTGCTCTTTTAGCATACTGCATTGCGGTGTTTTGAATGAAGATGTTTGCTGGTTTTCAAATGCAGCGTGCTGACAAATACAAGCAAGCAGACTTGACCTAATTTCTTAATCAGAAGCTGTCAGGGAAAGCACCAGTGATGAGGCTGCTGTTTTCAGTCTTGAAGCTTAACTGAGGTCTGTTCTGTGTTTTCCTCTTTTCAAGTTATGATCTGGTACTTAGGGAGTCTGTGCCTGGCTAATAGTGTGCACATGGTACAACATTCACCTATCCAAACATCACAACAAATCTTCTTATTCTCACCAAGGCTACAGTTATTTGGTCAAATATAAAAACAGTAATATTGTGAAATATTGTTACAATTTAAAATAACAATTTTCTGTTGTAATATATTTTAAAATGTAATTTATTCCCGTGGTTCAAAGCTAAAGTTTCAGCATCATTACTCTAGTCTGCTGTTTGCTGCTTAAGAATCATTTCTTATTATTATCATGTCTTGAAAACAGTTGTGCTGCTTAAAATTCTTATTTTTTATTTATTTATTTATTTTTTTGTGGAAACAAAAAAAATGCATGTGAAATGCATTTATTTGAAACTAAAGAGATTAAAAAAGATAATAATAAATAATAAAAAAAATGAATAAATCTTTGTTGAAATGTGTCAGATAACATGTTAAGATCAAATTAACATTAGCTGAATATAAAAAATATATTGTAAAAACTTGTAAACTTACAAAAATGTTTTAGCTAGTCATCAAAGCAACTTTTCTTATTGTCATTTACTGTAGTTTAAATTAATTAACTAAGTAAACTTTATTAAAACTATGTTTAATAAATAAAAATGACAAAATAAACACAACAAAATGACCAAAACATTTACGAACGTTAAAATGGAAACAGAAGATATAAAAATAAAATTAATTTAAAGCATTAAAAATATCTAAAATAACTGAGCAGCACAAGGTTCCTACATTGTACTTTTATATTGTTAGTTATTCTGAAGAATAGTATCAGCACAATTACGATGCCTTTTTGGTGCCACGTTACATTTAGAGAATGTTTCTCGAAATATTTTGATTTGATTCTTAAAATATTTCGACGTGATTCTCGAAATGATTCTCAAAATATTTTGACTTGATTCTCAAAATGATTCTCGAAATATTTTGAAATGATTTTCGAAAGATTTCGACTTCATTCTCGAAATTAATCTCGAAAGATTTCGACTTGATTCTTGAAATGATTCTCGAAACATTTCAACTTGATTCTCAAAATATTTTGAAATGATTCTCGAAATATTTTGAAATGATTCTCAAAAGATTTTGACTTGATTCTCAAAATATTTTGACTTGATTCTCAAAATGATTCTCAAAGTATTTTGTCTTGATTCTCAATATTTTGAAATGATTCTCTGAATATTTCGACTTGGTTCTCGAAATGATGCTCAAAATATTTCGACTTGATTTTCTAAATCTTTCTAAATGATTCTCAAAATATTTCGACTTCATTCTCAAAATATTTCATCTTGATTCTCATAATGATTCTCAAAATGTTTCGATATAATTCGACTTGATTCTTAAAATATTTCTACTTCATTCTTGAAATGTAAACAATAAAGACAAAATTACAAAAGTATTCAAAAATGAATATTCTGTCATCAACATGTTACCCTAATGCTATTCCAATCCTGTATGACTTATGTTCTCCCATGAAACACCAAAGGAAATTGTCTGAGTTGTTTTCGTAAAATGAAAGTGAAAAGGAACTGGTGCTGTCATGCTTAAAAACAAGACAAATCACCATTCAGATATCACAAACATAGTCCAAATGACACTCTATCCATTGTCTTCTGAAGCCATCCGATAGCTTTGAGTGTGGAACATACTGAAATTTCAAGTCTTTCTTGACAGCTCACCATTCACCTTCATATCATGGAAAAGAGCGTGAATGTCCTGTTATAAATAACTCTTTCACGTTCCACAGAAGAAAGAAAGGCAGTGAAAATGACAGAATTCTCATGTTTGGGTGAACCTTCAAAGATTTGCTTCAAAGAAAGTGGGTTTTAATAGCTTGAGTGTTATTAATAGCTGAACTGAATTCATACAAGCATGAAGAAACGTCTACCTGCACAGTGGAGTAGCCTGAGGCTGATGGATAAAATCTGCAGTGTGGAGGAAATGCGGCGCTGGCAGTCAGCAACTGCAGTCAGCTGGGGAAACACAAGGTCAGTGCTCCTTAAAACGAACAGAAATCTCCAACCAATAGAGGTGGAGTTTCAAAACACCACAGTTTATCATGCCCTGCATCAGGGTTAGGTGAAAGAAAGTTGCTAGTATTGACCCTTGTGACTGATTGGCTCAGAATCACGGGTAATGATAGCCGACATCTTATCACTCGAAACATTTGTCGC
>JAHKKF010536857.1:0-11428 GCA_019740295.1 Labeo calbasu | reverse complement strand
ATTGAGAATTTTTAACCAAAGTATATTATAGACTTTTCATTAAGACCCTAAAGAATCATATCAACTTGTGGAAAATGGGCATCCGATGACCCTTTAAAAAAAAACCCAACAACATTACTTTATACATATTTTGGACTATGTCGGGCGCCATTATTTTTAAGATGTGAAATAGTTTAATGAAGTGCTGGCGCTACTGTTGCCATATTTATGGCAACCCAACTCCAAATACATAACTTGGAAAAATAAAACACTGTCATGATGCCACGTTTTGCAGCTTTTAGTTGTAATTTTCAGTCGAAGAGTAACAAGAGAAGCAACGCAAGTCTTTACCGCTTTCCTAGCATTAAGAAGAGAAGAAAGGAAAGTGAAGATGCCTGTGGATTAGGGTTGGAACATATGGCGAACAATTATATAATGCAATATTTCTTAATTTCAGTTGATACAATATAATTCTGATATTGATATGAACAAGATTTTAAAAAGCCTCAGAAAAACTGCCAAGAATGCCCACAGCAGATGTCTGTACCAACAAACCTCTAAAAAATTAATTTGCCAAGTCTATGAAACCTCCTCCTACAAGACTACAATATTTTAGAAAAAAAAAATGGCACAAATAAATTAACATTCACCTTTTATTTGTATTTAGCCTTCATACAAACAAGAAATGTGAAATCACTGCCAAATAAACATAGGACTGTCAGACTTACTTACATTCTTAAAAATAAAGATGCTTCACGATGCCATAGAAAAACCTTTTTTTGTCTAAATGGCTCCATAAAGAACCTTTAACATTTGAAGAAACTTCCCGTTTCACAAAAGGTTCTTTGTGGCAAAAGGATGTTCTTCAGATAATAAAAAAAGGTAAGAAAGAGATGGTTCTTTAAAGAACCCTTGATTGATTGGTTCTTTGTGGAACCAAAAATGGTTCTTCTATGGCATCGCTGTGAAGAACCTTTTAAAGCACCTTTATTTTTAAGAGCATATTAATATTAATATATTTAACTTCAAACTATAACTATAACATGAATAGTCCTATAGATTGAAACAAAAGGGCTTTAGCCAGGATAAAGAATATGAAAAGCGCAGAAAACAGAAAAAAAAAAAAAAAGGATGAGCAATAACAACAAAATATTGCTGAAGACGGGCTTATTGAAAATGTAAATGCATTCATTGCCAGCAGGAGGCGCTTTCTGAGCGGCAGAACAGTGGTTTCCTTGTGTACAATGGATATACACAAAGCAGCGGTGAGCTCATGAGCGCTACTTTATCAGATAAAAAAAAAAAAAAAAAGGCCCACCGAAATGTTTCTTAAAACAGTCGATTCCCCTCAAAGACACATTCATATAAAACACCCGTGCCACGTTTTGAAATGTGCTGAGCTCATGTTTATTCAATGAAGTCAGCCGCCACAAATAAATCAATGTATGGGAAACACTGGCAATGTATATCGAAATATCAGAAATGTGTTTAAAGATCATAGTATTGCTACTGGAAAAAAATTATATTGTGAAATATATTGATATTGAATTATTGTCCAGCCCTACTGTGGATGAATAAAACTTCCTAAAGACCCACGTCTTTGTTCTCTCCACTTTAGCCCTGATGCCTTTGAAGTAGACCACAGCTACTGAAAGAGCTTACAAACGGCAGAGACAAGAAACGCTAGATGTCATCCTGGTAGGATGTACTGTAAACATGCCGACGCTTGTCATGACACCGCAGCCACTGAAGAAGTTTCTCAGCATGCTTTTAACTCAATAATCGGGGCATTTAGACTCCTTGTGTTAAAAAAAAAATTAAATAGGTTGTATGCCATTTGGTTTAGGTCTACGCTTATATCCATCACCACCTATAAGCTTTTTCAGTAGCTGTGGTCATCATATCAGTATTTTATTTTTAGAGTAGTGTATTCCAAGTTGTGTTGTGGTAAAAATAGAAACATGTAGCGCCAGTAGCTCACCAAGTGTAACCATTTCACATCATCAAAATAATGGCACCCTACATTGTCCAAGTTTAATATACCAAAAGTAACCTATGAGAACATGTTTGACGTGAGAGCGCCATGGCTTGTTGGACGTAGCAACAGTAAATACACACAGAAGTCGTCATCATAATGACTTTAGACCTTGATGCCTTGCTCACTACAAGGACAGGACACTATGTTCACATTTCATACGTGTTCAACAAGAGCTGCTGGTGAACATATGCATGTTTATGACTTCTGTGTTTTTCTTATCTCCCGTTCTCTCAGAGCAAACAGAGACGGCAACAACACAACCGGACGATTTACAGATGGACATTTTGATTAACTTTACCTGGAGATTAGCTGTAAGATCTTATGTTGTTTTTGCTAGTTGACTTTTTTCTTTATCGTCAGACTAATTAAGATTTAGTGAGGTGCAGTGTAGATTAATAACCTAGAACAAGCCAGTAAAAACCCTTTCTGTGCTTTCGAGACAGTCAGCAGCACCGGTCCTTTGAAGTGCCTCTTTTTTTTACACGCGGTTTTAACAAGACTCAGTAGGAAACAGTTCAGAGTCTAACTTTTTTCCTTTTTCTTTGAAGTAAGGTAGAAGTGAGCTCTGTCTGGCTGGCCGTAGAGGGGCTTCTAGGTAGAGGAGGATGTGTGCCACTGTTTACACTTCCTGAATACTCACTCGCTGTAAACAAAAGCAGCGATAATGACCAAAACAATCACAAACCGTCACCATGGAAAGAAGAATAGAAGACTAAACGACCCCAATGCCACAGCGTGCACGTGATAGCAGAATGAATACATCAATCTAATGTGACTCATCGTGCTTTTAAGTGAATGAGTTAATAGTACAACCTAAAAAAAAAAAAAAAAAGCAATCTCTCGCACACCATGAAGAAAGTTAAGAAAGGAATGTGACAGCAACAAATGAGCGCAGACGTTAATTTTGCTCCCAAACCCTTTAACATCAGCAAAGGTCATTCATTAATAATGGGGCAGCACTGGAGCTTTGGGGGCACATGCCTGTCCCGGCACCAGCGACGCATTAGACCACGGCTCAGCGCCCTGCTCCTTTGTCATTGCCGCTAATTATCCAGCGCGCCTGTGTGCCGTCTGCGCAACCTTTGCGTTCAGAAGCGCTCATTTATAGTGATACACAGCCACTGTGATGATGTCACAGATATTAAGAGTCACAATAAATTCTCATGATAAAATGCATAAAAACTGTTTATGTATGCAAACTGACTTTGCATTTGGGGTCACCGTCTAGGAGGTTTGCAAAAAAAGAAACTCACATTTTAAGAAAAATAAACTGCCATCAGAAATGAAATGAAAAATAATCTGCGTTACATTTAGTCTCGGCTAAAACAAATAATCGCTCAGAATAGATTTGACTCTGGGCTGTGACATATTCTTATGTTAAATGTATGAATCCCCAATGTTAGATTTAAAAAAGGAAATGTGTATGGAAACTGTTTCATTTAAAAATAATTATATTGAAACCAAATGATGTTTGTTTCCATTAATCCATTATCCTGAGGCAGCCAGGATAGCATACTAAAATACTTTTTGAGAGTTTCCTGCACTATTCACTCCTGTGGTAACACTGCTACCGCAGTGTAATCTGATCCCCAAGTGAATGACACTTTTGAGTCAGTTCTTTTTAGTAGATCAAAATGATCAGAATGGTTAATGGAAGCCACAACATGTCAGTTTAATGGTTAAAGAGTGCAAGATAAGATGCCAATAACTAAACGTTTAATATCTGACAGCTGTTTCACCAAAATAATGTTAAACTAAACTCAAGTTAGTACATTTTTATCAAATCCTTTCAAATTTTTGAGTTTTGAACTAAAAATATCATGCATTTGTAGCCTAATAAATGTAATTTGTAATCTCTGCACACATTAGGCATAGCCTACTGCATAAAGTTAAATATGTATTAAATATGTAAAAATAGGCTCATATGCATACATTTTATGCAAATGTTGTTCAAATGCATTATTATTATTATTATTATTTTTACTTTTTTTTTTTACAGTTTTATTTTTCTTTATTGCCTTGCATCCTTTAAAATTTAAAGTGCACTTACTCATTTTTTTGTTCATATGACATAAAGGCCATATTATTCATATGAAAAAATAAAGGTTCTTTATTGGCATCAATGGTTCTGTGAAGAACCCTGAACATCAATGGAACCTTTCAAATGCAGAAAAGGTTCTTTATAGTCGAAAAAGGTTCTTTAGATTTTTAAAATGTTCTTCAAAACGGTTCTTTTGGTTTTTTGGGGAACCAAAAATGGTTCCTCTGTGGCATCACTGCAAAAACCTTTTTTTAAGGGTGTACCTACAGACAGTTTTGTCAGCAGTACTTTATAAATATTAATGAATGTTACTACATTTCGCTTGTTTAGTATTGTTGTTTAACCCTTAATATTAAGGCCAATATTCGACTCGCTTATGCAAGAAATTTGCTAAATTCCTTATTGACATTCTCATCATTTGGCACACTGACATTTTCTTCAAAAACCTACTTTATGATTCCCATTTCTAAAGATGAGTCAATACTGTGATCTGAATATATTACATGCTAGGCATGACACAAACTACAGCACTGAACTTATTTTACAGCCTGTGAAACAGGGTCTCGATACATACTCGGCCCCTTATGAAATATTAATCTCCGGCTTTTCCAAATAAAGAGTTTTATATCTGCTTGTTTATTTTTCCATTCACTTTCTCCTTTCACTCTCAAAATCATTTGTAATACCCCCAGTCTCTCTACTTCAGTCCATTACAGTAAATTGGTGAACCTGGCAATCGTAAAGGCGAAAGTGGCCATGAGATCTGTTAAAAAATTCACCAGCCAGCGCGACAAAAGTGTCTGTTCAGCAAAGAGTTGGGGACAGGATAAAAGCAGTATAAACACGTGTCAGAGCAGCACTCAGAGGAGGGGCCGGCTGAATCCAAACGCCAATGATGAATTTGCTTTAAATAACTTATTTTCACAGTGGCAGAAAAGAAACGGCAAAGTGACCTGCATCCATAAATGGAGAAACACAAAAGCAATATTGCAAGGGAAAAAACAGTAATGGATAAAGTGAATACAAGTGGGAGAAAGAGAGTATGAAACAACATTTTTGCAGAATATGTACTGTCTAAATGAAAATGTAGGCCAAGTAAGAACAGAATCCCCTATCTGCATTAACATAACGTTATGAGCTGTATATACACACAGCCGGTCAAAATTTTGGGATCAGTAAGAATTTTAATGCATTTTAAATAAGTTTCTAATGCATCATTACTCCAGTATTCAGTGTCACATGATCCTTCAGAAATCATTCTAATATACTGATTCACTATCAGTGCTAGAAACAGTTGTGTTGCTTAATATTCTTTGGGACCTGTGATTTGATGAATAAAAAGTTAAAAAGAACAGCATTTATTTAAAATAGAAATCTTTTCTAACAATATACACTACTGTCTGAGGTCAGTAAATTTTTATTCTTTCTTTTTTTGAAAGAAATTAATACTTTTATTCACCAAGGATGTGTTAAATTAATAAAAAGTGATAGCATAGACTTACATTGTTAGAAAAGATTTATATTTTGAATAAATGCTGTTATTTTTAACTTGTTATTAATTAAAGAATCTTGGAGAAAAAAAAAAAAAAAAGAATCACAGGTTCCAAACAAATATCTTTTATAGTCGTGAAGCAAACGTATATCTATAGAGGTGCCAGTTAAGAAAACAAACCTTAAGAAGGGTTATAACTATAATTCTAATAATAAATCAGCATATTAGAATGATTTCTGAAGGATCATGTGACACTTAAGAAGGGAGAAGGGATGAAAATACAGCTTTGCATAACAGGAATAAATTATATTTTAAAGTATATTAAAATAAAAACCATTATTTTATATTGTAATTGTAACATTTTGCAGTATTATTGTTTTTTTCTGTATTTTTGATCAAAGAAATGCAGTCTTGATGAGCATAAGATATTTTTTTTAAATAAGACATTACAAGTGTTACATTATATATATATATATATATATATATATATATATATATATATACACATATATATATATATGTATATATATTAATAATAATAATATTTAATCTGTTACTATTATTGTAATATGTATTAATTTACTGGACACCTTAATACAAAGTGACTTAAATAAGGCGACAAAAAAGTAGTAATTGATCTAAGGGAGAATAAAAATTATTATATTTTTTTTTAATTGTGCAATATTTACAGCTACTTTTGGATTTGCTAGGCTATAACTTACTAATATTTTATGATTCAGTTGACGTATTGAAAAATGTATATCTAGTCATATATCTTGTCGTATTACATAAATATACGACTAGAAGGTAAATACACTCATAAATGTCAGCCCTTCAAACCTGTTTTGGGGGCTAATATTACCCCTTAAATGAATAAATAAATAAATAAATAAAATAAATCACCTTCTAAAACCCAATTAATTTACACATTTCCATGCACTTTTTTATGTGGGACACCTGGAGACCTTCAAGGGCACTTAAGATTGCAAAGGATATGATATACAGTATTTGTTTCCACAGATTTTCCGCATTCCTCCCATGCCATGCAGAGACAGACAGACCGCAACGACGTCAGGGCAGAAATGGACTGTTTGACCGATGGGTATGTACAATGATTCTGAGAGTTTCATTTGGCCCCCACTGTCCATCGTCTGGTTCAGGAGTTTTTTTTCTCTTTCCCGCGTTCACTTGGTGCGGCTCCAGCAAACGGCGAGGTGTTTCGATATCACAGGCATAAGGCAGATTTGGAGCGTGTAAGCACAATGTGCTGCGAATCAAATTACGCTGGTGCTGTGCTACACGTTCTGTGGTCAGATTAGCATGGTGTTTGCAGAAGCCGGTGGATGTCACAAAAGCTGTCTGTCATTACAGTGAAAGCAAATCAGCAAAGTGTCATTAAAAGCAATCCCATGAGCACCTAATGGGGGGAAAGATACATCCGTAGTTTCTGGAGCACAAATGCAATTTAACAGCATGTCAAGGTGACCAAGCATGCACTCGGTAGGGATTTTATTGCAGTATTAGAGCGTTGTAAGTGAGGCAACTTAGATAAAGAGGAACACTAAACAAAGATGGGCGGCAATGTCAAGCGCTCAATGGTGCCGTAGGGAAACTAGCTTAACTGCTTTTTAGAAAATTTGCATGTTTTACTAAATACCCATTGATAAATTTGTTTAAAACTCCCTTAGAGAAAATTTGCAATGTTTTACTAAATAAATAACACAAGAATAGCTCACCACCAGGGGTTTAAAACCATAAAACTCGCAAAAGCAAGCATGGTTATTATGGAGAAAGGCTATAATGTCTGTGGCCTAATTTTGATCTCAATAAAACAATCATTCTCCAATACACTGTTTCTGAAAGCATTGAAAGTTTGTGATGCGACACATAAGTCAGAGTTAAAACTAACTTGGTTAAGTTCATCTGCAGTTACACTACCAGTCAAAAGTTTGTGAACAGTAAGATTTTTAATGTTATTTTAAAGAAGTCCCTTCTGCTCACCAAGCCTGTATTTATTTGATCCAAAGTACACAAAAAAACAGTACAATTCGGAAATATTTTTATTATATAAAATAACTGTTTTCTGTTTGCATATCTTTTAAAATGTAATTTATTCCTGTGATCAAAGCTAAATTTTCAGCATCATTACTCCAGTCTTCAGTGTCACGTGATCCTTCAGAAATCATTCTAATATACTGATTTGCTGTTCAAAACAATTATCATTATTATTATTATTATTATTATTATTATTATTATTATTATTATTATTATTATTATTATTATCAATATTTAAAACAGTTGAGTACATTTTGATGAATAGAAAGATCCAAAGATCAGCATTTATCTGAAATAAAAAGCTTTTGTAACATTATACACTATACCATTCAAAAGCTTGGAATCAGTATTTTTTTTTTTTTTGGTAAGAAATTATAGAAATTAATACTTTTTTTTAGCAAGGATGCTTCAAATTGGTCAAAAGTGAAGATGAAGACATTTATAACGTTACAAAGATTTCTATTTCAGATAAATTCTGTTCTTCTGAACTTTTTATTCACCAAAGAAACCTGAAAAAAATATACTCAGCTGTTTTCAACATAATAAATGTTTTTACACAGCAAATCAGCATATTAGAATGATTTCTGAAGAATCCTGCGACACTGAAAACTGGGGTAACGATGCTAAAAATTCAGCCTTGAAATCACAGGAATAAATTACATTTTAAAAGATATTCAATCAGAAAACAGTTATTTTAAATAGTAAAAATTGTTCAAAATGTTAATGTTTTTGCTCTAGTTTGAATCAAATAAATGCAGGCTTGGTGAGCAGAAGAGACTTTTTTTAAAAAACAACAACAAAATTGGATTTTTAGTGTATTTTTCATATATGATCATTTCCGTTGAAATGATTAAAATAATTTTCTATTACCTTGTATACATGTGAATTTACATGTTTTTTTTTAGTTGTAGTACTTCTCAAAGTCTCAAAATTAAAATAAAAATCTATTTATTTATGAATTAATCATTTAGGAAATACTAAATTTTTAAAGAGTCATACCACACAGTGTTTTACAACCTTGGTTACCTAGCTTTGTCATCAAAAGTTATTATTTATTATTATTTTTATTATTATATTATTATTATATTTTTTTTAAAGTGTACAATGTACGAATGTAACGATGACTATATTTTTAATATTTGTTACTGAAGAAGCCTTACTAATCAGCAACCACTACTCTGAATATTAGTGCACATGTCATCTTAAATGTCTATTGTGGTTACAGGCCATACACATTTATTTGACGTCAAAGCTTAAAGCAGTACAGTAATACTGAAAAAGTCGTCGTATGCTGATCACTCGAATCATCTTACCTTTTGTGGTCCATCACATCCTCTCCTGGATCTCAGCTGCAGAGCGCAGGACGGGCCAGCCCGATCTCATCATCAGAGAGCAGCACGCAACCTGCCAATAAAGACAAGATGACATGAAAAAGTGGGAAGGAGATGCATTTTGTAATGGACAACACTAAGATATGAAAGACTACGTGCGAGCCAAGCGTTCTTCCCTGGATCAATTTACATATTTTTACAGTGGCTTTTCTTAAAAAACTTGAATAGTTTATTCAAATAAAGGGGAGCTTTTAATGTCCACCTCTGACAAACGGCATTCAATAAAAGGAGCATACGCCCGTGTGGGGCGAGATGGGCTGCTGCCAAATATTTTTGAAATGGCTTGTGCCGGAGCAATCTGAAGATTAAAAACATCTCTTGAATTACAATGACACATCACAAAATAAAATTAATGCAGTATTTTCATTATAAGGATTGAGTTCCGGAGTGTTTGACCATCCATTAGTTGAAGGGGGAAGGGACGACACCAGATACTACAATGATTCTGGTGTCAAAGGCCTTTTAGGCAAATATGCAGTCTCTCACTCCATGTCCTTAGCGAAAGGAGAGAATCCAGAGCGCTACCAGCAAAACTAAATCAATTATACTGCTAAAGAACATTCTTATTCATTCTTAAAAATAGCAAAATAATTTTTTTTGACATTTACATTTTTGGTATTAAAGTATACTGAAACATAAATTGGTGTATAAACAATTCTCACTCAAAAACTGCTATTAAACTTACAAACAGTTACAAGCAACACATTAAATTAAATGTGAAACTGAAATATTTTCTTGTACAACATACTCCAAAAATCTTTGTATTATTTACATCTTCAAAAAAATAGATTGGGGTGTCTGGGTCTAGCTGTTCACTTTTCATGCTATTAAACATTTGCATCATTAATGAATGGTGATAAATTAATTAATACATTGCATGTTTGTTTGTTTTTTAATATACTTTATATTTTTCATCCTATAGTCTATGTGTGATATTCAAACTTGAATATATACAATTCCGGCCAAAACATTTTAGTGTTGTCTGTGAGCTGTTGTCTATAAACTGTTTAACAATGATTAATGTTAGTGTTGGTTTATCTAATGAACCATTTAAGAGGAAACGCAACAGAAAGCCATTTAACCTTGGTTACTTGCCCATTTCAGAAAATCCTAAGAATGTGATGTCTTTAAGAGTGATAATTATTGACTACTTTATACTTTGTTTCTTAGGCATTCATTGATTTATTCAAGTATTGAGACAGTAGGACAATGCAGTTCAGTAACCGCAAATGTAACTAAATCAAGTGATTTTGACAAATGTTTAAATAAATCATCCAGTCATGATTTTTATCACTTCATGTTTTCATGTATAAAGGTATTCTAATACAGATAAATGCGACGCTACAGAAGTTAACAAAACCAGTATGCATATACTGAAAACAATTTTTAACCTGACTGAGATCTCGTCTCTCATCGCGAGCTTTGGCGCCACCGTGTGGATACTCTAAAGAACAACACTTTAAATTGAAGTCTAGAGTCAAGGTGTAATTTAAAAAAAACATTTACTTGTGAAATTTAATACATTATTTTGTCGGTACCTATATCTGTGTAGGGACGTTTTTTAATTAAAATAAAAAAAAGAAAAGAAAATCTTCAGAATCAATGAAACTCATTTAAATCATTTAAATGTTAAACATAAACATTTAAATCAAAGGTAAGTAAAAGTGATTGCTTATGAATGGAAATATGGAGATGCCCATTCCTTTATTAATAAGGTGAATAATATATAACAATATATATGTAAAAAATACAGCTAAATAGTTCATGTATACATAACATAATACTTTACTGTAGAAGCAGCCTACAAAAACAATGTTATACTATTTTTTTTTTTTTATCAAAAAAAAAATAAATAAATAAAAAAACTTTCTTACAATATTTTCAGTGAAATAACGTAATCTAAAATGCAATATTAATGTGTGGCAAGGTATCACAATTTTTAATCACAAAAACAAGAAGAACAAAAACAAAAAGAAAAGCAAGTTTGTTAGCAGAAAAGTACACTGCCTGTCAAAAGTTTTTGAACAGTAAGATATTTTGTTTTCATTTATTCTAATATGCTGATTTGCTGTTCAAGAAACACTTTTATTATTACTATCAATATTTAAAACAGTTGAGTACATTTTCATCAGGATTCTTTGATGAATATTCAAAGATCACCATTTATCTTAATTAAAAGCTTTTGTGAAATTAAACACTATTCAAAAGCTTAGAGTCAGTACTTTTTTGGAGGGGTGGGGNGGGGGGTGATAAAAATTAATACTTTTATTTACCAAGGATTAAATAAAAATTTTAAATTCATCAACTGATGATAGAGACATTTATAATGTTACAAAAGATTTCCATTTCAGATAAATGCTGTTCTTCTGAACTTTCTTTTCATCAAAGAAACCTGAAAATAAAAAAAAATAAATAAATAATAATAATAATAA